>CAUYLG010078089.1:0-10211 GCA_963573385.1 Cacajao melanocephalus | reverse complement strand
AGAGCTGAGGGTGTGAGTTCTAATCTGACTCTGAAGGCCTGAGACCCCGGAGAGCCGAGGGTGTGAGTTCCAGTCTGATGTCCTAGGTTCCTAGACCAATTTCACAGCATCTAGAATTACCTTCAAAGACACACCCAGGCTGTATATCGTGGCTCAGGCCTGTCATCACAGCACTTTCAGAGGCTGAGGCAGGCGTATCACTTGAGGTCAGGAGTTCGAGACCAGCCTGGCTAACATGGTGAAACCCTGTCTGTACTAAAAATACAAAAAATTATCCAGGCATGGTGGTGACGGGCGCCTGTCATCCCAGCTACTCGGGAGGCTGAGGCAGGACAATCGCTTGAACCCGGGAGGCGGAAGTTGCAGTGAGCCGAGTTCACGTCACTGCACTCCAGCCTGGGTGACAGAGCGAGACTCCATCTCAAAAAAACCCCCAAAACCAAAAAAAACAAAACAAGGACACACCCAGAAACATCTTTAGCCAAATATCTGGACAGCTCGTGACCCGGTCATTTTGACACTTAACATCTCCCAGTAACAAAATTGTAGCTATGAACATATGAGGGCAAAAATGTATTTGAATCATATCAGTTACCCACCTAGAAGTGAAATTTCTGGGCTCTATGGTGATTCTGTGTTGAAGTTTTCAGGGAGCCGTCAGACGGATTCTTACTCACAGCTTCTGCAGACCACCCAGCGGACTAGCGACGTACGATGGGGTCTCCAGCAAGCCGAAAGGAAGGGTTGACGCAGAGTGAAATATCCACCCTCTCTCCATCTTTCATTTATTCTTTCCGGGACGCTTTGCACCTGAGATACTCACGCCTCTGATGCCAGGCAGGTGAGGCCTCAAATTACAGCCGAGCCTGGGAGCGTTCTTGTCTTCACCCAGGAAAGAATTTAAGGGTGAGCCCATCATCTTAGACGGCAGCTTGTTTATGTGTTTGCTTTTTTTTTAGATGGAGTCCCGCTCTGTCGCCCAGGCTGCAGTGCAGTGGCGCGATCTCGGCTCACAGCAGCCTCCGCCTCCCGGGTTCAAGCAATCCTCCTGACTCAGCCTCCCGAGTAGCTGTGATGACAGGCGCCCGCCACCACGCCTGGCTAATCTTTGTATTTTTAGTAGATTTTAGTTTTTGCAGTTTTAGCATTTGGCCAGGCTGGTTTCGAACTCCTGACCTCAGTTGATCCAGCTGCCTCAGCCTCCCAAAGTGCTGGGATGACAGGCGTGAGCCACCGCACCTGGCCTCCGATTCTTTAATGTATTTTCTCTAGGATCGTTTGCACCTGAGATACTCACGCCTCTGATGCCAGGCAGGTGGGGCCTCAAATTACAGCTTAGCCTGGAAGGGTTCTTGTCTTCACTCAGGGAAAAATTCACGGGTGAGCCCGCAGTCGTGGATGGAAGTTTTTTGTTTTTTTTTTTAAGATGGAGTCTTGCTCTTGTTGCCAGGCTGGAGGGCAATGGTGCGATCTCGGCTCACTGCAGCCTCTGCCACCTGGTTTCAAGCAATTCTCGTACCTCACCCTCCTGAGTAGCTGCGATTACAGGCGCCCACCACCACGCCAGGCCGATTTTGTGTTTTTAGTAGAGACGGCGTTGCTTCATATGGGCCAGGCTGGTCTCGAACTCCAGACCTGGTGATCCGCCATCACCCTCCCAAAGTGCTGGGATTACAGCTGTGAGCCACCGCTCCGGGCCAATTTTTTTGTATTTTAAGTAGAGATGGGGTTTCACCATATTGGTCAGGCTGGTCTCGAACCTCTGACCTCGTGATCCGCCCACATCAGCCTCCCAAAGTGCTGGGATTACAGGTGTGAGCCACCGCGCCCGGCCAATTTTTCTGTATTTTAAGTAGAGATGGGGTTTCACTATGTTGGTCAGGCTGGTCTTGAACCCCTGACTTCAGGTGACCCACCCAGGGTCACAGCCAAGATTAGCAGAGCAGCAGCTCCGAGGCAATGCTGCAGTCATATTTATACTCGCTGCTAATTACATGCAAATGAAGGGGCAGGTTATGCAGCAATTGGTAGGAAAACAGTGGCAACTGCCAGGTCGTTGCCATGGAAAGAGGTAGTACTTCCGGGTTGTTGCCATGGAAGGGAGGGTACCGCGGGGTCGTGGCTGTGGAAAGGGGCAGTACTTCCGGGTCGTTGCCATGGAAGGGAGGGTGCCGCGGGGTCGTGGCCTTGGAAGGGGGCAGTACTTCCGGGTCGTTGCCATGGAAAGGGGTGGTACTTCCGGGGGTGTTGCCATGGCAACGATAAACGGACTGGCAGCCTGGTGGGTGTGTCTTATGCACAGGGCCTGTCACCCCAGCTCTATTGTAGTTAGTCCTCAGTTGGGTCCAGGGTTCAAGCCCGGCCTCCAGAGTCGATTCCCGCCTTCCACATCACCTCCAAACAGAAGAGGGAAAAATTCAGTTTCTTCCTGTTTCTTTTTAAAATCAGGAACACCACCTCTTTTGTAAAGGAAAAATATGGCCGGTCGCCGTGGATCACTCCTGTCATCACAGCACTTTGGGAGGCTGTGGCGGTAGGATCACCTGAGGTTGGGAGTTCGAGACCACCCTGGCCAACATGGAGAAACCCCGTCTCTACTAAAAATACAAAAATTATTTGGGCATGGTGGGGGGCACCTGTAATCCCAGGTACTCGGGAGGCTGAGGCAGGAGAATCTCTTGAACCCGGGAGGTGGAGGTTTCAGTGAGTCAAGATGGTGCCACTGCACTCCAGCCTGGGCAGCAACTGCAACACTCTGTCTCAAAAAAACAAAAAAACACTTGAAAGTACAAAATACAAGGTACTTCAAAACAGCTGAGGTCAGGGGTTCAAGACCACCCTAGCCAACATGGCGAAACCCCATCTCTACTAAAAATACAAAGCTTTCCGGGGCGTGGTGGTGCGTGCCGGTCATCCTAGGTACTCGGGAGGCTGAGGCAGGAGAATCTGTTGAACCTGAGAGGCAGAGGTTGCAGTGAGCCAAGATCTGTCTGTCTTGTAACTCAAAAATGACACTTTGGGACAGGTGTGAAGGCTCCCACCTGCAATCCCAGCACTTTGAGAGTCCGAGGTGGGAGGATAGCTTAAGGCCAGGAGTTTGAGACCAGCCCAGGCAACATGGCAACACTCTGGCTATACAAAAACTAAAAATTAGCTGGGTTTGGTGGTGCACACCTGTAGTCACAGTTACTCAGGAGGTTGAGGTGGGAGGATCTCTTGAACCCAGGAGGTGGAGGCTACAGTGAGTCATGATCACACCATTGCACTCTAGCCTGGATAACAGTGAGACCTTGTCTCAAAAAGAAAAAGAGAAAAAAAAGAGGCTGGGCGCGGTGGCTCCCTCCTGTCATCCCAGCACTTTGGGAGGCCGAGGCGGGTGGATCAGCTGAAGTCAGGAGTTCGAGACCAGCTTGGCCAACATGATGAAACCTCATCTCTACTAAAAATACAAAAATTAGCTGGGCGTGGTGGCGGGCACCTGTCATCCCAGCTACTCGGGAGGCTGAGGCACGAGGATCGCTTGAACCCGGGGGGCCGAGGTTGTGGTGATCCGAGATCGCACCACTGCACTGCAGCCTGGGCGACAGAGCGAGAGTCTGTATCAATCAATAAATAAATGCCTTCTGACTTTCATGCTACTCATTTGTATTACATCTTAACGACGGGTGTAACAAGTTATCACACATATTAGCCACTTAAAACAACCCACGTTTGTCATCTCACAGCTTCTGGGGGCCAGAAGTCCAGTCTGGCAGACCCGGGGATGTGGTATGTGATCTCGGCTCACTGCAACCTCCACCTCCCGGGTTCAAGTGAGTCTCCTGCCTCAGCCTCCCAAGTAGCTGGGATTACAGGTCTGCGCCACCACGGCCAGATAACTTTGTATTTTTAGTAGAGATGGGGGTTTCTCCATGTTGGTCAGGCTGGTCTCGAACTCCCGACGTCAGGTGATCTGCCCACGTCGGCCTCCCAAACTGCTGGGATTACAAGTGTCAGCCACCATGCTGGGGTCATCTATATATTTGGAAGCACCTTGTATTTTTGTACTTTGAAGTGTTTTGGGTGTCTGTGTGTGTGTGTGTGTGTGTGTGTGTGTGTGTTTTGAGACAGAGTTTCTCTCCTGTCGCCCAGGCTGGAGTGCAGTGCTGCAATCTCGGCTCACTGAAACCTCCACCTTCCGGGTTCAAGTGAATCTCCTGCCTCAGCCTCCTGAGTAGCACGGATTAGAGGCGTGCGCCACCACACCTGGCTCATTTTGTGTTTTTAGTAGAGACGGGGTTTCACCGGGTTGCCCAGGCTGGTCTCGAACTCTCGGCTTCAGGTGATCCCCTTGCCTAGGCCTCCCAAAGTGCTGGGTTTACAGGAGTGACCCACCACACCCAGGCCATCTATATGTTTTGACCCACTTGTATTTTTGTACTTTGAAGTGTTTTTAAATATAAATAAAAAGGAAATAGATCAACCAAAAAAAAGTCCCGCGTTTTTCCAAAATTTGAGCACGGCCACCCTTGTCAAAACACCCGTTTGACATCATGCCGGGGTCCCAGGAACCAAAAGAGAACATCCTCCCTGCCCCCTCCAATTATGCGGCGTCCTGGAAATCTTAGGAAGTCACCCTGCAAATTGTCACCTTCCCCCCACCCACCCGTGCGTTGACGGTGATCCTTTAATATTCAACAGTGCCGACAAATTTCTATTACCATGAAAAAGGAGGTCTCGGTGTCGGTAAATAGAGGAGGTGTCAGGGTCCATGTTCGTCAGGCTGGGAGTTTGCAAATCAGAGCTGTCTATCTGCATGCTTACGGGAGCCTCCCTGAAAGGTGTTCACTGCCTCGGAGAGAAAGGGGGGGTGACTCCAGCGGTCAGTCAAATGCCAGCACGGAAATGTGCCTTATTTATGCAGCGCCTCAGCCGTCTGCGGGTAAAGAGCCCCTGGCAAGTGAAGTTCCCGTAACCACCCCTGCATTTTAAAACGCCTGCCTGCGCGTAGCTCCCTTCACGACTCCCAGGAGGATGATTAAGTACAAACAGCGTTTCCAAGTATTAACTGCGGAGGACTGAATTTCCTCTCACGCGTGAGCACCCGATACTTAATCTCTGGTGAGATCTCACTGACGGGGGGTCATTGCTCAAATGGACACGGTGATAGATCCATCTATCTATCTATAGATCTATGTATCTATCTATCATCTATCCATCTAATCTACCTATCGATCTGTCTATCTATCTATCATCTATCTATCTATCTATCATCTATGTGATTCTGCCTATCATCTATCATCTATCTAATGTATGTATGTATGTATGTATCTATCTATCTATCATCTATCTGATTCTACCTATCTATCAATCATCTATCTACCTATGTGTCTATCTATCATCTATCATCTATCTATGTGTCTATGTACCTATCTATCTATCCATCTATAGATCTACCTATAGATCTATCTGTCCATTTATCTATCTATAAACCTATTTATCTATATATACATCTACTTATCTATAGATGCATTTATCGATCTACCTATAGATCTATGTATCTATCTACAGAACTATCTCTACACCTATCTATAGATCTATCTATCTATCTATCTATCTATCTATCTATCTATCTATCTATCTATCTATGTGTCTATCTATGTGTCTGTTTATTGATCTATCTATCCATCTATCTCTCCATCCATCTACCCATCTATCCATCTATCTATGTGTCTATCATCTATCTATCCATCTATAGAACTCTCTATCCACCTATTGATAGATCTATGTGTCTATCTATCAGCTATCTAATGTACCTATCAATCTATCTATCATCTATCTAATCTATCTATTTATCTATCTATCTATCTATCATCTATCTGATTCTACCTGTCTATCATCTATCTATCATCTATCTAATCTATCTATCATCTATCTATCTATGTATCTATCTATAGATCTATCTATGCATCCATCTATCTATCCATCCATCTATCTATAGATCTATTTGTCTATTTATCTATCTATAAACCTATTTATCTATCCATGTATAGACCTATTTATGTATTTACCTATAGATCTATGTATGTATGTATCTATAGAACTATCTCTCCACCTATCTATAGATCTATCTATGTGTCTGTTTATCGATCTATGTATCTATCCATCTGTCCATCCATCTACCCATCTGTCCATCTCTCCATGTATCTATCTGTGTCTATCTATGTCTCTATCATCTATCTATCTATAGAAGTCTCTACCCACCTATCTATAGATCTATGTATCTATGTATCTATCGACCAATCTATAGATCTATGTATCTATCTATAGATCTATCTATGTATGTTTCTATCTATAGATATATCCATCCATCCATCTATAGATCTATCTATAGATCTATTTGTTGATTTATCTATCTATAGACCTATCTATTTATCTATGTATAGATCTATTTATCCATAGATCTATCTACCTATAGATCTACTATAGATCTATGTATGTATGTGTGTGTATCCATCTATAGAACTATCTATCCACCTATCTGTAGATCTATCTATCATCTGTGTCTATTTATTGATCTACATATCTATCTATACATCAATCTATGTATCTCTCTATAAATCTCTGTATGTATCTATGTTGCTATAGGCAATGTAGCAAGACTGCATCTCTACACAAATACAGAAATCAGCTGTGTGTGATGATGTGCACCGGTTGTAGTTTTATCTGTATATAAACTTGCGGTGACCTGCATGTGCCTCTGACATGAGGACAGATACTGGTTCCTAAGCCGGCATCGTCCGTGCATACAGTTCTTCTCTTCTCACTTTTCTTCCCAGTTCCTGGCTCGGCGACCTGGCGATTCCATTTATCACCACACCCCCCACTGCCAGCTTGGCATCAGTTACCAGTCAGATGGCGAGAGCCACACGTGACAGGCTAAATACGGCCATACGGCCCCGTGTGTGTTTACCAGCCCCGTGCCTCCGTGGAATGACAGTGCGGAGTTCCACGGCATCAGACAGCTTCTCCTGTCTCCTCTCAGATATTTTTTGTGATTCAAGTTATACCAGTTTTCTTGAATGTTGAAAAAAGAAAAAGAAAAAGAAAAAGAAACAGAAAAAGCCATGTGAGGTGGCTCACGCGTGTCATCTCGGCACTTTGGGAGGCTGAAGCAGGTGGATCACCTGAGGTCAGGAGTTCAAAACCATCCTGACCAACACGGTGAAACCCCATCTCTGCTAAAAATACACACAGACATAAATTAGCCAGGTGTGGCAGTGGGCGCCTGTCATCCCAGTTTCTTGGGAGGCTGAGGCGGGAGAATCGCTTGAACCCGGCAGGCGGAGCTTGCTGAGATCACGCCATTGTACTCCAGCCTGGGCAGGAAGACCAAAACGCCATCTCAAAGCAAAAAATAAAAAAAGAGGCCGGGCTCACTGCCTCACGCCTGCAAGCCCAGCACTTTGGGAGGCCGAGGTGGGAGGCAGATCACGAGGTCAGGAGTTCAAGACCAGCGTGGTCCACATGGTGAAACCCGGTCTCTACTAAATACACCAATATTAGCCGTGTGTGGTGCCTCAGGCCTGTCATCCCAGCACTTTGTGCAGCTGAAGCGGGCAGATCACCTTAGGTCAGGAGTTCAAGACCAGCCTGGTAAACATGGTGAAACCCCGTCTCTACTAAAGATACAAAAATTAGCCCACCGTGGTGACGGGTGCCTGTCATCCCAGCTACTCAGGAGGCTGAGGCAGGAGAATCACTTGAACCCGGGAGGCGGAGGTTGCCGTGAGCTCAGATTGCGCCAGCGCACTCCAGCCTGGGCGACAGAGCAAAACTGTGTCTCAAATTAAACAAAAAAAGAAAAAAACAAGCAAGCCAACACACCCCCTGGAGTCACTGTTTAATGAAAAGAGAACCATCTCCTCAGACAAGCTGCTCCTTCCGTGATAACGGCTACCAGATGGCCCGACGCCACCCGAACCCTTTTTCTCAGGATGGAACCACGGAATCTACAAAGGCACTTTGTAACTTGTTTCATACGGAGTTAATTTCACTGCACAAGAGCAGGGCCATTCAATCTGCTGAGAGCTGGGATGACAAGAAAACGAGAATTCTGGTTTTGGCGGGCACGTGTCTGTGCGTGTGGTGTGAGCGTTTTCTTTCTAGCTCTTGTCTCTGAAAGACCATGCAACGCAAAGGCGGGCACGGAGCTACATCTCAGCTCCCGTCCACCTAACTCCGTCCACCTGAACACACGTGTTCACAGTGAGAGGCTGAGGCATACATCCAGCCGTTCCGGCACAAGACCTGGCCAAGCCTCACTACGTCTGTCTTGCAGACAATACTTGGAGGACAGGGGGACAAAATCGCATCCCACCGTGTCGGCGACATTGGGGATCGCCTTGGGAACATCAGCGTCTGCGAGATTCACCTTTTCGTCCCTTATCGGAACTCGAAATGGGCTCTGCTAAGAGAGGACTTTTATTTATTTATTTTGAGACGGAGTTTCACTCGTGTGACCCAGGCTGGGGTCCCTGAACTTGAAATTGGGTCTGCCCGGGGGGGAGTGCAGTGGCATGATCTCGGCTCACTGTAACCTCCGCCTCCCGGGTTCAAGCGATCCTCCTGTCTCAGCCTCCCGAGTAGCTGGGATGACAGGCGCCCGCCACCACGCCCGGATATTTTTTGTATTTTTGGTAGAGACGTGGTTTCGCCATGTTGGCCAGGCTGGTCTCGAACTCCCGACCTCAGGCGATCCGCCCACGTCAGCCTCCCAAAATTCCTGGGATGACAGGGGTGAGTCACCTCGGCCGCCCAGAGTGTCGTATTTATTTATTTGCTTATTTATTTGACACAGAGTCTTGCTGTGTCGCCCGGGCTGGAGTGCAGTGACGCCATCTCAGCTCACCGCAACCTCCGCCTCCCGGGTTCGACTGATTCTCCTGCCTCAGCCTCCCCAGCAGTGGAGAGTACAGGCCCCCGCCACCACGCCCGGCTCATTTTTGTAATTTTAATAGTGATCGTATTTCTTCATGTTGGTCAGGCTGGTCTCGAACTGTCAACCTCAGGTCATCCGCCCGCCTCGGCCTCCCAAACTGCTGACATGACAGGCGTAAGCCACCACGCCTGGTCTCTGAGACGACTTTTAAAACCCAGCTGTGGGCAGGCGTGGTGGCTCACGCCTGTCATCCCAGCACTTTGGGGGGCTGAGGTGAGCGGATCAGCTGAGGTCAGGAGTTCGAAACCAGCCTGACCAACATGGAGAAACCCCGTCTCTACTAAAAATACAAAAATACAAAAAAAAAAATCAGCCGGGCGTGCTGGTGGGAGTCTGTAGTCGCAGCTACCTGGGAGGCTGAGGCGGGAGAATTGCTAGAACCCGGCAGGTGGAGGTTGCGGTGAGCTGAGATCACGGCACTTCACACCAGCCTGGGCAAGAAGAGCAAAACTCCACCTCAAAACAGAAAAAAAGACATAAATATTTTCTACTTCCATTTCCTATTTCCACTAGGAAAAAAATGTAATGGCCATAGGCAGAGACAGGTGTCCATATGTTCTGGAATATTCTCCAGCTGGGATAGGAGGGACTCAGTAAAATGAACACACTGCAGAAACGCAGGATGAATGAATCTTTGAAATGATTCAAAGATTTCAATTTTTTTTTTTTTTCTGAGCGGGAAATGCTGGTCTCCAAAAATCACACAGAGCGTGATATACACTTTTCATAAAGTGAGCGGCAATTAAAACACAGAAGTGCAATAAAGTGATGTAGCAAAGGAAACAGAGAAAATGAAGGCAATGGAATCCACACAGGGTCAGCCTGGCTGGGCAGGGAGTGCAGCAGAGGGCTGGTGAGGTGGGAGAAAGCACAGGTTTCCGCTGCTGATCTCACGTCTGTGTTTGTATGTAGGTGACGCTCGGACAGATTGTATCAGAGCATTCAAAACCACGAAGCTGGAAACCGTCATTCTCAGCAAAACTGACACAGGAACAGAAAACCAAACGCCGCGTGTTCTCACTCATCAGTGGGAGTTGAACGATGAGAACACAGGGACACAGGGAGGGGAGCATCACACACCGGGGCCTGTCGGGGGGTGGGGTCTAGGGGAGGGAGAGAAGAGGGTGGGGGACTAGGGGAGGGAGAGCAGGGGGTAGGGGAATAGGGGAAGGAGAGCAGGGGGTGGGGGATGGGGAAGGATAGCAGGGAGTGGGGACTAGGGGAGGGATAA
>CAUYLG010078087.1:0-82500 GCA_963573385.1 Cacajao melanocephalus | reverse complement strand
TCACTCAGTATCTCTGCTGCTTATCTATGCTGGGATAACTCCCCATATTATGGAGATATCCCTTTATAGATGCTGAAAAGGCCAAATACCACATTTTCTAGCCACCTTCATGGCTGAAATTGGTCATTTGTTAAGTTCTATCGATTAAACACACATTTCCAAATTTGTAATCAGGATCTAACAGGGAAAACAAACAAAGAATATCATGGATTTTTCTAGCCATGGTGGTGATTAATAAGAATGATGGCAGTTGCATTAAGCATAACATTCAGTGTTTAATGCTCAAGGTGTCAACAAAGAAAGCAATAGCAAATAGCATTTGGTTGTGCACATGAAATATTTTCGGGTAGGTTTCTTTTCCTGGCTTCGTATCTCTGTGGCCAGTCCTCTAACCCTCCTGGTGATTCTGAGAGCAATTCAGTCATTTTTAACTGCTTTTTTTTCCCTGTCAAAGTCAGCCAGTTTCTTTTATTGGCTACTGACAACAACTGCAGGTATTTTGCAAGTTTGACAAGGGGAAGAGGTGTATCCGTAGCCCAGAGTGCCATCTTTATTGTATTATTTGATTTATTTTATCAAATAATTTATCCAGATGCCTTCTATTGAGATCTAAAGGAAATGCAAATGAATCAATTTCCAGTTTCGCATGACCACCAAAATCAAACAAACAAAACACAAAACCACAAATGTAGGCATATGCCAACTTTCGTCTTTGTTTTTACCTGCCAAAGGGAGTAAGTTGGAAATAATTCTTTTCTTAACCAGCATATTTGTCAGAGTGTGTATTGCAAACAGCGGGGGCCTGAAGTGATTTTGTCAACCAGTTTTCCAACAGTGAAAACATAACTTTCATTTGCAACAACCTCTGGGCACTGCAAACAGAAGAGAGGTAGAAAATGACTTGAACAAGCAAAACTTCTCACTGCCTCATCCAGGGTAGACATGCTATTCTGTTATCCCACACTTCATTATTTCTCCTATAACACGACAGTCAGGTATTAGAGAAAAGAGAGAGTTAGAAAACAAGGATAAATAAATACAAAGTGAACGATTTAACTTCCATAAGTTAAAAGCCCCAAATAGACAAGAATACTAAAAAGAAGGGTCTATATATATTACAGACACACAAAAATGTGATGTGATGAATGTTTAACAGCTTGATCTTCAAAAGAATATAAAAAAATAAAAAGCCATGATTAGTGCCATTGTCCTTTCCCTGTATAAATACCACCACGGCCACCTTCAATATACTAATGGGACTTCACTGAATACAGATTTAGGAAGAGATGTTCTGCAGCACATTATATAATATTTCCACCATACAGATGTAAATTATGTTTGCAGATGTAGATAACTCCAAAAGCACAGACAGTAGTAGAAGGTAGTGAATTAGTAAGCAATACATTTTGAGAATTTGTTTTAATATAACTTATTTGCTTATAAGTTTATAAAATTTAAATTTTAAAAGAACTGTTTCTCAAAATTTATGAAAACTTTTACAACTGATTCCTCAAGGGAGCTGCAGTGAGCTAGCATTAGCAGGCCAATGTAAAAAAAACCTTGTATAATTAGCTGAGTCTAGATGCTACTCCTTGTTCATTAGAATTAAGTTTTATCAATTAATAGCAAAGGTTTTAAAATTTACTTTGCTGGGTAATCCTCAAATGAAATCAACTTGAATGAATTTTGGTTAACTTGACAGTCATTGTTCTCTGGCCTCTGAAAAATGCTTATAGGAACAATCATACTACTACTACTAAGAATAATAATAAATGACTCAATCATTATTACTTAAGTATGGCTTTAGAATCAACTATAATGAAGTCATCGAAGGTGTATATTACGTTATTTCCCAAGGTATTTTCATTCTGATGGAAAAACACAGAAGTAGTCCTTAGCCTATCATCATCCTCATTGAGATTTTAAACATCATGCATTCAAAATCATTACATTCTTAATGAAAATAAGACACTATGACTATGTCCTCCATGCTTATATCATTCACTGAACAATGTGACACTGGTTAAGATGTTCATAAGCCATCAAAATAATGTAGTATTCAGCCTGAGAATAATGCAAGGGAGAAGATGGAGACAGAGGTCAATCTGTAGCCTTTGATATTCAGCTCAATCTAAACACTTGTCACATTTCTGTGTGTATTCACCTGTGTACATTAGTATGTGTTTATAAGTGTGTATCTGTATATACTCTATTAGTATTTTTCAAGCAAAGAAATGGAGATTTTTAATGTTAGTTAAGGGTTACTTGTTTATTTTCAAAGTTGTTTGTACCTTTTTCAAGATATTTTTGTCTAAAGATGGTTTGTTTGTTATAGCTTTGTCTACACGGACAACTCGGCTTAATCTGATTGTATAGGTCTTGATGAGTATTTCAATTTTTTAATATGAACAATAATTAAAAGCAAGAAAGTCTAGGCATTAACATCTTGTAAAGGAAAAGAAAAATCGTGAAATGTTTTAAGAATCTTTATCTGTGTTACATGGTGTGAACATATGCCAGATAGGAAAGCCTACTATGTATTAGCAGAGTGAAAGTGAGAATGTCTGACCTCTGAGTTAAGCAAAAACAGTCTCAGAAACATTTACAGATTATTTTGATTCTCTAAGTTGCCAGAGCTTTGCTTACTGTACTTGAATTTCTCCCTTTCTCCACTTCTTTACATGTTTAATTTCATGCATTAATTGCTTTGAAAGTTCTCAGAAGTAATAACATTAGCCTCACGTTAACTCTTGTCATTTCCAGATTGCAAAGCCAGAGCTTCCTAAAAACAATTCCTTCTCTGATGAGGCCAAATATGTGTCTCGCCTCTGACGTTTCACTGATGCAAGGACACAGTGATAAATCAACTTCCCATGTAATTACAGAGCCTAAATGTATAACATCCATCAAATAACTGTTTCTGTTTTCTCTTTCTCTGTTCTTTTGGCCCTTCCTTCTTAGGAATTAGAACAGACAGGCCTGCTACATACTGCTTCCAGGTTTTCTTGAGGTCCTCGGCTTCATCCAGCACCTGGGCTGGGTTTTCCCGTGTGCCTTCCTCTCTCTTTCTTCCTCCAGCTTCACCCCACCAACTTTATTTAAGAAGGCACTCTAGTCCTTAGAAAAGTTTAATTATAATCATATCTTTTCTTGAGTGTATCATTAGAATGAAATTTAAAGGAAAGGGCTATTTTGAAAAAAAAAAAAGAAATAAATCCTTAAAAATAAATAATGAACTTAATTGATTCAAACTAATTCACTGTTTATGCAAACCAGGCAAGCTTCCTGTCACTCTACAAGTCTTTCTCTGTAGACTCCTTGCCCCTCAGCTCTGTTTCTCTGGGCACAGAAAGAATGACATAATTTAGGTTGAACTAAAGGTCATTTGGAGAGCCTCCAGCTGTCCAGTTAACTAAACTACAAGAATAAAGGATCTGGGGTTCCCTCTTAAATTTAATTTTCTGAATTGTCACTCATTTGTAGTTATGGATGTGTGAATTTCTTGCTGAGTTTCTTTGGCCTCATCTCCAGTATAGTGAACCCCCCAGACTTCTCATCTGTGCTTTGTTCTCACCCAGCATGCTCTTTGTTTGGAGTTGGTGGTGATGGATGCATGTGGCATAAAAAAAACCCTACGAAATCACTCAAACAGAAGGAACAGGAGAGGATTAGAGGAAACCAGCTGGCTAGAATGAAATTGGCAGAGTTCAGCCAATGAAAGTCAACTTGCCAAGATTTAGTCTTCTGTTAGGTCATCTGTTTCCTCCTAACTAAACAACTCTTGGATATTTATATACATAAATGAATTTTTATTCTCCACAATCGCCAATAACTTGTCATTTCTGGTATTTGAATGTCAGTCACGGGGAAAAACAAGGACATGTATATAGAACACTCAAATGTAGTCGCCTACAAATGGAAAACAAGGAACAGATATATTATTTTTCTATACTGAATGCCAAACCAAAACAGAATTTGTGGAGACTTTATATAGTTGGCAGACATTATACATATTGCTGGACAGCTGCATGTTATTTATAAAACTTTTCAAAGTTTAAGTATTTTTGAATATGTACATTTCCAGCCCTCTAACTTCAGGCTTCCAAATTACCTGAATAGTCTACAATCACTTTTGGTGACAAGCCATTTTCTCACCTAACTTCAACCCAGGCCTGACTCTCAGAAAGTGAAGCTCAAAGTTCAAATTACACCTCTCCTGCTGAGGCAGTTAGCTTTCTTTATTTGTTTGCTTATTTCTTATTTAGCACATATCTCTAAAACTTATTTTTGTATTATTTTCATAGCAAGTTGCCTTATGATTGCATTGATTTCTAATTTTTCTTGGAAGTTCAAAAAAGTCAGGGTGACTTTCAGTTTATTATTACCTAGAACTAATTTTTGTTGTATTAGTTTTTGTGAGGGGGTGGAAAAAAATGGAAAGTGTGTGTGTGTGATAAAATGACATGTTTATATACATGAAGAGACACACATAAAAGTACATGTGGAATACTATGCAGTCATAAAAAACCATGAGTTTGTGTCCTTTGTTGGGACATGGATGAATCTGGAAACCATCATTCTCAGCAGACTGACACAAGAACAGAAAACCAAACACCACATATTCTCACTCATAGGTGGGTGTTGAACAATGAGAACATGTGGACATAGGGAGGGGAACATCACACACTGGGGTAGGTTGGGGAGGTGGGGCCTTGGGGAGGTACAGTGCTGGGGCAGGGAGGTTGGGGAGAGAAAACACCTGGAGAAATGCCTGATGTAGGCAATGGGGAAAGACAGACTGCAAACCACCATGGCATGTGTGTAACTATGCAACAACCCTGCGGACGTGCATATGTACCTAGAGCTTAAAGTACAATTTAAAAAAAATACATATATCTATATCTATATCTATATCTATATCTATATAGATATAGATATGAGTTTGGTTCTATTAAAGCCAAAAAAGTAGAATTTAATACATTCTAGTTTTGGTGTAAATGACATGTTTTAAACTTAGAGTTTTAATTTATCTATTTTTCCAACTGCTTTAATGTTCTGGAAAGAAGTTAACTATTCAAGAATATATAAAAGCATGTATATGGAACCTGTATTTTGCCTTTTGCCTTAGGCTCCAATATGGCTCAGTATGGCACTGTTACTAGTCCTGTCTTTATTAAAATATTGACATTTTGATCCAAAAAATACATGTGCACCTTTTGACTTTTGTAAATGTAACTGTCATGATTTTGTCTACTTTTCAGTGACACAAAATGTCCATGAGCTACAGTAATTGGTATTTTGCTAAACCGTGAATTTAAGTGGCATGGATGACAAGTGTAATGAACAACCTCCCTGTCAATAGGACCTTATGGTTTTTCAGTTCATAGGGTGTACAGAAACTTTTGTCAAAAAATTATTTTAAAATTTTTAAAATAAATATTATATGAAATTGAACACTGTAAAATGTTGCTGAAAATGCTGCTAACTTATGGGTTGATAATATGCACAGGAAACATGACTTTGGAGGAAAATGTGCTACAGACATAGCTAATAGCTCATAAAAATATTACCTGACAAGGTATTCAGCATATTGAAATTATATGAAAGTCTTGATTATTTTCTCCTTCCCATTCTAGAGCAGAGGTAATGAACTCCAAAGTCTCTAGGGCCCAGGGAGGTAGTGATGTCAATGAGCAAACAGAACTAGGTGCAAAAAAACATACTGAGAGGTGAAGAGCTGTGTCTAAAGAACAATAGATATTTAAATACAAATATTATGGCTGATTTCTAATTTTTTTAGGAAAAGCCATAAATACAGATTTATAAGCCAGATTTTCCAATTTGTAAATATCAGCTCAAATGACCAAAAAAACAAATGTGTGTAGGTCATAAAAAGGAAAATCATAGTAGCTAGCTAGTTTGCAACTTCTGACCAGTGCCTGCACAAATACATGCATATACACATAGAGAAAAATGATGAAGGTATTTATAAATTTTCAAGTAGCTGGAAGGATCCTAATCAGAAGAGGTAACTAGTTGATGTTCTCATCTCTCTCACTCATAGAAATATGTGCCATTAAAAGCAGCACATTAGACTGACTACTCATTAACAAATCAGCATCACCACCATCTTGCTAGAAGATTTCTTCTCTATTATGGAAGAGAAGCAGGAGCAATAATTTCCAAACATCCTCCATGAATGATAGAGTTTGCCAATGAGAGGCACTTACACAAGACTTGGAGGCAGAAGGGAAAGATAAGTCATTATTCTCTGGAAGCAGGTGTATCCAGACATGTGGGATTTGATTCCTGGGGACTTTTTGGTAAGCCCTTGACAACCACCCTTTTGCTGCCACAGATGAAAATTGTTGGTGGGAATTTCCCAGCAAGTCTTGAGAATTGTAACAGCTTCCTGGGACCTCCATGATAATTACATGATTCAGAGCTTCAGGCTGAGGAAATCAGTACTGGCTTCACACACTTTTGCTTTCTAAGCTTTTCCTAAACCTCTCATCTCTTATACTAAAATCCTTTGTAACTGGAATACATAGACCAGCTTCCATTTTCTTAACCAAACCATGACTTATCAATGCAGCCTTTGAAAGATGAGGAATATGTAAGTGGTTTTCTTAGATTAGTTAGAATTACAGCGTTGTAGAGCTAAAAATAATGTAGTTGTTAAAATTGACTTAATTATCAAATGAGATCAGGAATCATGTTTTTTTACAAGTATTTGATCATTTGCCCAGATACAGTTCATTTATTTAATAACATATTTTCATTTGCCTGAACATGTGGTAGTTGAGGCAGGTGCGTGCAGGATCACTGGAATGTTGGTACAAAATAAAGATTATTCCAGGTTACCGTGGACCTCTTTATAAGTAGAACTACCTCTGTATAGACTACTTCCCTTTATTTGTCTCTCTCCTTTTTTTTATATTGCACACAGTCCCACACATTCTCTGAATTAAATAGTCTCATACCATCTAATATTCTTAATTGTAACATATTCTTGCTGTAACTCACATGAGTATTATTTTAAGTAGCCATTTATTTATTCAATAAATGTTTAATGAACACCTACTAGGGGCCACATATCCTGTCTAGGCATTTAGGATATTGGAATAAAGCAAAGTCCATGCCTTCATGGAATTTACATTCTAGCAGGGAAAAACAGATAATAAATGCATTAATATTAATAAGCATGTAATAAGCATAAGGAATTCAAAAGGGATGAGATAGAAGATCAACCTGCGGAAGGCCAGATATTTGAGAAGGACTTAAAGTGGTCTACTAGTATAACAAGCAGGGAAGAATGAGGAGAGAGATGTGGCTGCTTGTGAGGTGATGAAGTCCAAGTGGGAGCAGAACCCAAGGTCCTGCAGGCCCTAGCAAGGATCAGACTTCATTCTGAAGAGAGGAAAAGACAAAGAAGGGGTATGTGCAAAGAAGTAACCTGATCTGATTTTCAGTTTTAGTATGATCATGCTAGGCAGCTTTGTGGAGGTTTGAGTGGGAGGTCATGAAGAGAAATGTATGCAATATAAACTGAATTTTCTGCCTTTGTTGTGCCAGAGTAATAACACCTTTCAGCCCTCAGTGTCTTCATCTGAAAAATAGAAAAATGTTAAGGGAATTAGATGACTTAACATGTAGAGGACTTAGAGCCTCATTGGCACGTTAACCAGCAGGGATAGTGGCTGTGGCAGTAACAACAGCAGCAGCAGCAGTACAGTCACCTCAATCCTCTGCCAGATTGTAAAGCCCAAGACCAATGTAGTATTTATCCTACCAGATTTTTCCCTGTATACACAAACTACCCTACACAAATTATTTTACTTTTTTTTTTGTACATGCTTTTTTCCTCTGCATCTTTTACTTTCTTATTCAGTAATATTCACAGACATTCTATTGCATCAGTGCAAATGGATCTATATACATTGTTTAGTATTGCATAGTACCCTATAGTATAGAGAAACTATAATTATTTGACATTTCCTGTAGGTTTTCACTGTTTTTTTTTTCTGGCTAAGACATAAAGCTGTGATCATTTTGCATCATCATGTACCATTTGTGCATGAGTTACAGTGAAACAGATTCCTAGAGGCTGGACTGATGGCTTGACAGATATGTGCAGTTTAATTTGGATTGTCACTACCAAATTACACTTTTAAAAGCTTGTTTTGATTTACAGCCTTACCAATTGCATGTCCCAGAGCCTTTTTGACACAATCTTAGCAGCCATTTTATTTTTAAACTTGTGATGGTCTAAAGTTAAAACTTTATATCTCATTACTATTTTAATTTGCACCATCCTAAACAACAGAAATATTAGGCATATTTTTCTATATTTGTTGACTGTTCTTTTTGGACTGGCTAAGTTGTGACTTTCATGCATGTTTTCCATTAGTTTGTTTGGTAATTTACTGATTTGTAAGAGATCTTTTTATCTAACAATATTAATGTTTCATATGTTTTATATATGACCCATATTGTCTTCATATGTGCCATTTGTTTTAAACCTTAATTGTGGTGACTTTGCCTAATTGGTTTCCAAAATTTTGGGGTAGTTAATCTATCAGTCTTTTCTCTTATAACTTCTGGTTTTTTTTTGCATTGCTTCAAAAAGCCTTCCCTATTCAAAAAGCAATATGCTTCTAATATTTTCTAATTTTGAAGTTTTTATGTGTGAATCACTGATGAATTTGGAATTTATCTTTGAGTTGATGGGTTAGGGGCACAATTATTTCAGATTAAAGAAATAGCTGAATATTTTAAAAGAGTTATTTTCTAAGGTTGAAATATGCTCCATCTTCAGATCTAGTTATAAAACCATGGTGTGGTAGTCCATACTCTCTCTTTTCTGTATCTGTTGGGTAGGCCATGTTTTAATATATCATTGTGAAGATAGAAGAAGCCTGGGTCCCTGAACCACTGCTAGTAAGAAAGGTACTAGAGAGAGGTCCAGATTCACACTGTTCTGTGAGCAAGAAATATATCTTTGTTTAAGCAGTGTGATATGAGGTTTATCTGTTACTGCAGGGAGAATGAGCTTGTCCTTGCTACTGCAGGCACCAAATATAAGTAACCATACTCTGGTATCCACTAAACACGCTGTAAGAGTTCCAAGGAATTAAAAAAACATTGTCATTAATAACAAAAATTAAGAATTTCATGAAGTTCAGAGATTTAAAAGATAGAAAATGAGAAAAGCACATAAAATTGTGAAGCCCATATGAGGGCTACAGGTGATAAAGTGAGAAAATAACAGGAGCATTCTTAGGGAAGAATGCGGAAGCAAGGCTATATAAGTAGAGCAGACCCAGACTATTAACTAATATGAAAAAGCTAAGTTAAAACAGAGACAACTAAATCAAGCTAACAGTTCCATAAGGTGTTTTCTGGAAGGTACTTCTTTTCCTGTGTTGAGGGGGCTTCTCTTTTTCTCGATGATTTATTCTGGGCATTGTATCTGTACACAATACTTCTGTATCAACTGAGGGAGTCGTGGCCCAGGCTACCCTCCTCTATTGATCGCTGTCCTCCTGGCCTCAGGAGAACCACGTGTCACCTCATAGTGACTATGATATCTACTACTGCAGAGGAGAAAAAATTCTTAGCTGTTGCGAAACATTTTCTAGTGATTTAAGGATCTAGCAGTCTACCAACTCACTGTTATAATGAGCTGTGGGGCTTTTCCCTTGGATTTTGCAGGACATGCCCTTGAATTATTTATAACAGAGCAGCCACCTGCTTGCGACTATTTTCCATTTTGTCCTGTGTTCAATCGGCCTTGTCAATGGCATTGAGAGTACAGTGGCACTCTGCATTGCACCCTTCAACCCCCTATTAGAGCAGTGCTGACAGTGGCTGCCACACACCTTAAAAGTTCTATTCCGCTACAGCCATGGCCTTTGTCTAAATAGATAGTTCTATAAGCTTCATTATGAAGAGAAATGCTGGTTCAATTGTTCAGCGAGGTGCTGTCAACTCCAGCGCTGAGAAAAGTCTTTCTTTTTTCTTCTTTTCTGGAAGATTGGAATTTATGAATATACATGCTTGTGTTGACAAAAAGCAATTTGAGTGGTGGGAAGGGAAAACCAACCCACCTGCATTCAAAGTACAGCTCTGTGCTGGCAAACAAGCAATGCCTTCACTCTTTTCTTCCTCTACTTTAACAAAAGAAACATTACATGTTTGAGTAGACAACAAGAGGTACCATTAAGATTCAGAAAATTGAAAACCTAGACTGCAATAAAAAAAAAAAAGACAGTCACAGGGGAATTTGTAATGGCTTCCCACGTTTTAGTGGAATACTTCCATTTTTTTATTCACCTCGCAAACACTGTTCACAAACAACAGCAAAGAACAAAAGCTGTGATTTATATTTATGGACAGGTATACACGCACCCCTGACCTCCTGCTGCCTTCCTCACCCTTCGTACCAGAAGCAATTTATGGAGGCTGGTCTAAATAAACATTAAGGAGGCAAGGCCACAGACTGACAGCCAGGAAAATCAATGGTCTCCAGAAACCAGCAAGTAGGATCAATAAAAGAGATTAGGCATCACAAGCTAGTATAAGGCTGTTACAGGTAAATGTGGCTTACTCATCATCTGACAGGGTTCTCAGCCACAGGATGAAAACTCATATAAACAGAAACACACAGTGAACAGCCAATGGTGGCTTCTCCTGGGTTGCAGAGACTGGTGGATGACCCCAGAATGAAAGAGATTATATAGAGGTTTTGGGGAATTTTCATTTGCTCTTCCAGCAACAGGGCAGCTGCCCATGGGCAGTAGTGCAGATGTATTCTTTGAAAAATTTCTGCAGCTGGGAGCAGAGAGATTACAGGTGCTTATGCCTGTAATCCTAGCCTAGAGGCAGGTGGATTGCCTGAACTCAGGAGTTCCAGACCAGCCCGGGCAACATGGTAAAACCCCATCTCTACTAAAATACAAAAAATTAGCCAGGTGTGGCAGCATGCATCTGTAATCCAAGCTACTCGGGAGGCTGAGGCGGGAGAATTGCTAGAACCTGGGAGGCAGAGGTTGCAGTGAGCTGAGATCGCCCCACTGCACTCTAGCCTGGGTGACAGAGTGAGACTCCATCTCTAAAAAATAAAAAATCACTTTGCTTTTGCTTCTCATAAATTAGCTTTCTCTGGATTTATTTAATACTCCTTCCTAGACACAGGCCAGCATAACTTAGCCCACCCTGTCCTTCTATGCACACACACACACAAACACACAAAAAGAAACACATACACACCTTCAACATTTCTTAACAGATTATTTATACTCAAATGCACAGTGAATATGAATGGAAACTGCTATGATGCAAACTTAACTCTCTTTTTGTATGTCTCAAAAGAAAATCCATGCACTCATAACTTAAAACATTGGATTGTTAACTTGCAAGCTGAAGAATGAAGGGTAATTACATTCTTGAGTTTGCAAGTTAATGTCCAAAGCTCGTCAACAAAAGAATGAAGGATAATTATGTTCTTAAAAGCAGGGAGACTAAAAGGAAGAACCAAGGCAAAATAGATTTTTCCTTTTTATGAAACAGGACAGTTAGAACTTAAAAATTCAAATCTTAGCTTTGTGGGAATGGTTACTTTAAAAACAAAATCATGTTTTATTTTGCCTGAGAATTTTTATTTCAGAAGAAATGGGGGTAAGGCCTCCATCTGACAAGAATATAATGGAACCACAGATGAGGACGAGTATAGGAAGAGAAGGTTTAATTTCCTTGATCACTAAAAGACAATTGGAATTTTAATTGAATTTTAATCTAGGGATAGTATAAATTGAGGCTAATGTTCTCAGTAGTGGTAATTTGGGAAAAATTCCACACCATTTTGCTTCCCTTGAATCTGGGCCTTCCCTCATTTGGGACCTCCCAAAGCTGACCTGATGCCCTGCTTTAACCAATGTGATGTGGAAGGTGTCATGTGAGTTCTCATTTTAAGTTTCAGGAAGACTTAAAGCTTATTCTCTTGATGTTCCTGATAACGCAATGTGAACAAACTCAGTGCTATGGTTTAAATGTCCCCTTCAAAACTCATGTTGCAAATTAATTGCCATTATGACAATATTAAGAAGTGTAGTATTTAAGAGGTGAGGTGATTAATGGTATTATTGAGGGAGTGGCTTAGTTATTGCAATAATGGTCTCCTGATAAAAGAATAAGGTTTGGCCCCCCTCCTTTATCTGTCTCACATTTGCCTTTACATCTTCTACCATGAGGTGATGAAGCACAAAGTCCCTTGCCAGATATTGGCACCATGCTTTTGGACTTCCCAGCCTCCAGAACTGTAAGAAATAAATTTATTTCCTTTATAAATAACCCAGTTTGGAATGTTCTATTATAGTAGCAGAAAACTGACTAAGAAAGAAAATTGGTACCAACAAATGGGACTATTGCTATAACAAATACCTAAAAATAAGAAAATGGCTTTGGTTTGGAACTGGATAATTAATAGAAGCTAGAAGCATTTGGAGGAGCAGACTAGAAAAGGCCTATATTGCCATAAAAGCAGCTTTATAAGCCATCCTGGTGAGAGCTTAGAAGAAGACGGGAGCTGTAGGGAAAAATCTCAGTATTCTTAGAGATTATACAAATAGTTATGATCAAATATTGGTAGAAATATGGAAGTAGAGAGCATTTTCATGAGATCTAAGACAGAACTTAGAAGCAGGGTTTTGGAAACTGGAGTAAAGACCATCCTTCTTATAAAATTGCAAAGAACTGATGGAATTGTGTTTGTGTTCTAGGACTTTATAAAATGCAGAATTTAAAAGTGATGAACTAGAATATCTGGCATAAGAAATATCTAAGCAGCAAAGCATTCAGGTTTATGTGTGGCTACTTTTCACTGCATACAGTAAGATGCAAAAGGACATAATGACTTAAAGATAAAATTTCTAATTAAAAGAGAAGCAGATAAAATTGTTTTGAAAAATTGCAGCCTGGCCATTTAAAGAATGAAAAAAAAACGTTTGGAAGAGCAAACCAAGGATGTGGCCAAGCCATGGTTTGCTAAAGAGATGATTAGGAATAGAAGAGATCATCAAGACAATTAGAGAATGATGCCAAAGGCATTTCTGACATCTTTAAGGCTGTCTTTCCCATCACAAACCCAGAGCTCTAGGAGGGCAAAATGGTTTTGGGAAACCAAGGACATCTCCCATGGAGTCTCTGCCCAGAACTGCTTCAGGTCTCTGCTTTGTACAGTCCAGCAAAAACACTTGGCCACCTTAGTCATGGCTCAAGTAGACCCAGTTGTAGCTTGACCCATTGCTCTGAAAGGTAAAAGCCATACATCTTGGCAGCATCAACATGGTAGTAATTCTGCAGGAACATGGAATGCAAAAGCTGTGGAGACATGGCTCTCTCCACCTAGACTTGAAAGGATTTTGCAAACAGCCTGTGGTCCCAGACAGAGACTTGTTATAGGAGCAGGGCCACTGCAAAGACCCCCTACTAGGGCAGTGCCAAACAGAAATGCAGGGTTGGAACCCCTACAGAGAATCCCTGCAGGAACAATGCTTAGTTGAACCATGGGAGTAGAAAAGCTGCCGCATGAGACTTTAAACTGTGAGAACTGCTGCCTGGACTGAGTCAGCAAAGTCACAGAGGTAGCACTACCTGAAGCCTTGAGGGCCCAATCTTCACCCAAGTATGCCCAGGGTTAAGGATATGGAGTCAAAGGAGATTATTCTCCAGTTTTAAGATTTAACATTATTTCCCCTATTGGATTTTGGACTTACTTGAGACCCTTCTTGCCTATTTCTCCTTTTTGGGATAGAAATATCTGTCTTATTTATGCCTTACCTACCATTCTATTTTTAAAGCACATAACTTACTTGATTTTAAGGGCTCACAGCTGGAGAGGAATTTCCTTCAGGATGAATTGTACCTTGATTTCACCAATATCTGATTTAAATTAGACTCTGGACTTTGGACTTTTGAGTTAATGTTGAAATGAGTTAATACTTTTGGGCCTATTGAAATAAAATATATGTATTTTGTATGAGAAGGACATGAATTTAGGAAGGCCAGAGGTAGAATGCTATGCAAAACTTATGTTAAAATGTCATTGCCATTGTAACAGTATTAAGAGATGAAATCTTCAAGAGGTGATTAGCTTCTGAAGGCCCTGCCATGATGGATAGATAAATGCCTTTATTTCAGGTGTGAGTTAGTTATCAATGGAGTAGGTTCATAATAAAAGGATGAATTCAGTATTCAGTCCCCATCCTCTCACTGTCTCAATCTTTCCCTCTCTTGCCCTTCCACTTTCTGCCCCGGGATGATACAGCATACAGATTCTTGCCAGATGATGACACTATGCTCTTAGACATCCCAGCCTCCAGAACTGTGAGAAATGCATTTATTTTCTTTATAATTACCCAGTTTGTGGTATTCTGTTTTAGCAGCAGAAAACAAAGATACTCAAACTTGCCTGCTGAATGCTAAGATTTATGTGCTCAGTTTCTCCTGGCACCTTGTCCAACCACAGCAATGTGGGTGAGACCATCCTAGATCACCTAGCTGCCCACTGAACCACCAGCTGACCACAAATGCAGGAGCAAGTACAGCCAACGGCAGGTAAGTCAGCTCGGACCATAAGAACTGCTCAGTCAGTCCACTGGGTCATTATCTAAATCAACTGCTGCTGTTTTACATCACGGTTTAGGGATAGCTTATTATGCAACAAAAGCTAACTGATTCATCTGTTAGGTAAATGTTGACTGCACAGTAGTCCTGGGAATGGTGAAGGGGTTCATCTTAGTTTTGTCTGCATTTTCTAGAGAATCAGAAGTTGCTAGGGAGTGTTGTTTATAAAGGTCTCAATTTTTCTCTTCCTCTCATTTAGGCAGGGCAGGATGAAAATAAAATCCATAGGCTTTCTCTCACCAGACCCTCTTGCCAATGCCTCCCATTGGTCAAACACAGAAGGCAGGGGACAAAAAAAAAAGAGAGCCCACACACATGCATACAAACAAAAGTCTGTGATCTGTTCTGGAGAGATCAGCTTTCTGTAATGGGAGGGAATTCTGTGGGATAGGGAGAATTCACATTAGAACCAGATAGCAGTCTCTATCTACTTCTTCAATATGCCTGACATTTGCAAGAAAATGGGAATGCTTTCCATTGTTAAAAAGCGTAACCTGACAACATGACTGCGTGTCTCAGAGAAACTTGTCAAAAAATAAGATCATGGGACACTGGGTGCATCCACTCTGTCATATTAATGGAAATTCCCCAAAGCTTCAACATTCATTTTTTTCCCTGTGTGCTTGTAACAAGAAAATCACTTGAAAGAGAAGGTATGGGACACATATGCTCACAGCTCCCACCACTGCATTAGAATAGTCTGTGCTAATTTTCCTTCAAACCTTCCTCATAAAAGGAGAAAGCTATTTTTCTTTCCTATCAGATTGCAAAACCATATTGTTTTTATTGTTGTCCCATTGCCATCATCTACCTTTTATAAGTTATTCACCCCACTGTGATTGCAGCGGTGATCTTTTGCCTACCCTGCTAGAGGCTGCAATCTTCCACTTCATAATCAATAATCTGTGGCTTCCCTGTGAGCTCTTGGCACATTCATTTTCTGATATATTTCCAAATATAAGATGACAGCATACATCCCTTGGGTACAGTTATCAGTGGAAGCCATGCCAGGAATGTGTTATAAGTTCTTTGGAAAAGATGAACTATCTAACCTCCTCTGATCCTTTCTATATACCCAAAATAAAACATGGATATGTGCCAGAACATGGAGCTACCTGGAACTCCCTGTTGTAGAAAGATTCAAGTTCCTTGCCTTTCTGACTTGGTGTGTTTAGTAGGGGAACAAGGGGGTTCAGGGGAACCCTTTTCAGCTTCAAGGCTGAATGATTTGACCTCTCGGGCCAAATCATTTCCCATCATAGAATCAGGCCAGAACCAGGTCAGTCTCATCTAACTCAGAGGGCATGCTTACATTAAAAAATCAGAGGCAGATTGCCTCTGATCTACCCAAAACTCTCATTTTTAATTTCCTTTATGAGAGATATATATGTAGCTTCGACAAGTGGGGAACATTATTATATAGTCACACTCTTGGAGCTTAAAATAATTTATACTGGCTCTGAAAAAGACCAGTCATCAGCCTAGAAGGCATTGACAGTCTTTTCACTTTGTATGGAGCTCAGTTTTCATGGCAAGCCAATTTTTATGGATGAACACAGCCCATCTGGACTTAAGATAAAATCATTATTGAGGAAATCATTAAGTGTATCTTTCTAAAAGTACACTCACTGTTATTTCTGTTCCAGCTGTTTCTCTCAGGCCCTTAGATATAGATCCAATTTGAATAAAGGTATAATTGGCAGAAAGATGATTGTGTTTTTAATGCTATGAGGAACACACAAAATACTCAGATTCAGAAATTATATTCGACACCCACCATTTACTTGTTATGTAAGCTTAGGTGAGTCACTTAACCTCTCATCTTCTTTCCTTGGATGATGAAGATGGTAATATCTGTTTTACTTGACTCACAGGATACTTTTCAAGCTCAAAATAAAGAGACAGCATAAAAGATGAAGCCTGATATCAAATGTATGTGGTTATAGAGTACAGTTTAAAGTAGGCAAATTTTATGAATCCAGTCATTCAACCAACAGCAGATAATCACTATGCCAGAAATAAAGATAACTACAATAGGTTTCTTGCATATGTGGGTTCACATTCTAGATTCAGAAACAAATAAAGAAGCAGAAAACAATTTGATAAAAATAGAAGATATGGAGATCACCAACCTCCACCACTATTTCTACTATGTAATATGTCTTAAGAGCTAACACTGTATCAGGCCCTACGTTAAACTCTTTACATCCATATTCCATTTAAGCCTCATAATTCTCTATAAAGAGAAAAGTATTAATTATCACAATTTTACAATGAAGATATTGAAGTTTGAAAAATTGAGATATTTATTGTGACTCTAAAACTTCTAATATGATATTAGAATACGTGGTGGTTTGGTAGAGGACTATCATGAATTTGTTTTTAAGCATTTTGGGTTGATAAATTAGAGTTGACCATTTGGATACAGGTTTGGTGCACCAAAGGAAAAGAATCTAAGGTACAGATTTGGATATCACCAGAGTCCATCAAACCTTGTGTTTGTCTTTACAGAGAGTTTGAGCAGAAAGAAAGAAGGAAATTAAAGACAATTATATCTTGTAGGTCCATTTTTCCAAGAAGAACTTGGCTTTTAAGAATCTGGGTTCCTGGGCTTATTAGAAGTCAGGGTTAAGTTTCTGCCTTGCTTAGGCCACCACTTAGAGAAAAGCCCCCATATGTTATCTTTTAAATTCCTGAAATCATCCCATTCTTAGAGAAGCAAGTAGAAGCTACACTGCAAGTCATCAGGTACTCTAAAGTATAAAATTCTAGAAAACCATGATGTCTAGGCAGTCTTTAATGAGTCAGGATTGATTTTAACAAATGATGAATGCTTTATTTGGAAAAATTACATATTTTATGTTGTCCTCAATTTCTTTTATATTGTTATTTTAAATAATTTTATCTTAGTTATGTTTTGCAGGAATTATCTAATCTATACTGCTATTTTACTTAACAAGAAAGTATTTTTACAGTGATTCCAGTTTTGGTATTTAGATGCAGGACTCCATTGCTGACTGATACCTTTGGACCTCCCAAAACCTTGTATGCTAGTTTGCACATGCTAGAAATACCAAGTCTATGGATGCAGATTCCCAGGCAGAATAACTTTGCAACTTCACTTTTTTAAGGGTAGCAAAATATACTATTCAAACAACATGGGGCACAATAGAAGACTGGGGGACACATCCAGTAACAGAGCTGAATGATGGTAGAAGGAACAATAAAGCGTCATTAAAATTAGCAGATAAAATAACTTCAAATAGCCCATGAGTTTTTCAGAAGTGTTTTTGAATTTGAATTAACCAGCTAAAATCTATATTTATGCAATACAGTTCTCCAGGTGGCCTGGGGCTAAATCACTTCTCCCCCTTTCCTGCTTGTAGTTCTCAAGAATAACTGTAGAACGTTCTAAGAATGCAACACCTTGAGATAAGAGGGAACTGGCTGGAACAGACTGGGCTCTGTTTTAGCCTACCATAAAAACAGGATGTCCTTCAGTGCTTTATCCCAGCAAGTAATATAACCTCTGGTGCATAAAATCCAAAGTAGACTGCTTTCCATGGTCCCTCAGCTGTAGTACAAGTAGGGCATGCGTACCTGAGACTCCATCCCCTCTGGGCAGCTTTCTTGATCCTTGGGTATCAGCTTGCAATGAATCCTAGGCTTTTCTTGTCCCTTGTTGTCTATCTGTAAGTAGTAAACCGGTTCATGTAACCTCTTCTGTGCATGGGTGTTCTGTCTCATAGGACTCAGACAAGCTGCTAACCAGTGCACAGTGAATCTGTTTCATTATTTACTTTTAATAATAAAAACATCAATATCTACTTAAGATTTGGAAACCAGTATTACTTATGTACATTTCATAAATTCTAATATATGAAATCGTGTTTTAAAATTTACCTTGGTCTTGTTTGAAGTTACATGCCTGCATTATTGATTATGCACTATTGACCATATGGATCACATAGTCATACTAAAATCATCTCAAAACTTTGAAAGGATATTTTACTTCTGTATTTTTAGATTCACATATCAGAAAATGACACAAGAAATTATTATGCAATTTCAAGCTGTTCGTATTATCAGAGTAAACTATTCTGGATCAGCTGCAGGTTCTCCATTCAGAACACTCCACAATGACTTCTTTAAGAACAGGCACTACATAAATTGGTCACACCAAGTCTTGCTCTTAATTTGTAGATAAACTTTCATTGACATTTGCACATTCAGTTCATTAAGAAACTGTCATTACTGGGCAAAAATTAATTCATTCACAAATAGTCATTTACAAGCAGAAATAGTTAAAATTTTACATTTTCTTAAGGATAGATTAGCCATTTGCCACATTATTTTTTTCCCCTCATTTTAGCACAGGAAATAGTGAGGCAAAGTAACAGTTTTCCATCTGTGATATTTGAGGTGTGAAGGAAATGTGTTGTGCTTTTTTCTAACTTGTAAAAGGGATTTAGGGGTGCCTTCCAAATGAAGAAAATATTTTTACACAGCTGCAATGCAAGGATATTCCTGTAATGGACAGAGAAATAGTCTTAATTTTTGAAGGACTTGAAATTTGGAATTTAATATCACCAACAATACACAATTGCAGAACAATTTACAGTTTCCAAGTAACTTTTATATTCATTATCTCAACTGCGCTTCACAAAACCCATAGAAATAGGGAGAAATGTAAAAAATACTCTAATTTTCTTTTAAAATTAGCTTTATTTGTTGCTGATTAGAAAACTATTATCACCGGGTGTGGTGGCTCACACCTATAATTCCAGCACTTTGGGAGGCTGAGGCGGGTGGATCACGAGGTCAAAAGATCGAGACCATCCTGGTCAACATGGTGAAACCCTGTCTCTACTAAAAATGCAAAAATTAGCTGGGCATGGTGGTGCACGCCTGTAGTCCCAGCTACTCGGGAGGCTGAGGCAGGAGAATTGCCTGAACCCAGGAGGCAGATGTGGTGAACCGAGATCACGCCATTGCACTCCAGCCTGGGTAACATGAGCGAAACTCCATCTCAAAAACAAACAAAAAAAAAAAGAAAAAAAGAAAACTATTATCATTATATGAAAATAAAAAAATTATTTACATTCCACTGTACAGATAAGCACTGTAAATATTTCTATGTATATACACAAAGAATTTTTCTTAGTAATATTCAAAACATACACAGATTATATTATACATGATGAATTTTAAATAGCTTTTTCATATACCATTAGCACATTTTATGTCAATTAATTAGATCTATATCATGATTTTAAAATGGCTATTTATTTTATTCTATTTTAGAATCAGAATTTAAATACACATTTTAGTAAGATTGAGGTTGTTAGAAAACCAGCCACAGTGACATGAGATGGCTACTCCTTAATTATTACCATTAAATACAGTTGATTTGCATTAAAAAATGTTTTCAAAATATCACTCAGATACATAGGGTTACAGTTTGTAAATACATAAATAAATAGAAAAGCAGTTCTTCACAACAAAACAATAAAATGAAAGCTAAAAATTTTTGAAATGTAAACACTCATTATTAAGATACCTTTGAACTAAATGTAAATTGAAAGATAATATTTGGCTGGGAAATAAATTACAATTTGGCCATTATTGCCTAACACAACCCCCCTCACATTTCCTCACTATAAACAGAAATCCATTTGGTTTGCCAGAATCAACCTCATAATTGATAAAGATAATGGAATTATTTTAAAATCTGTAGTGCATCCCAGCTTGATTACTTTCTGTGACCTTTGGATTTCTTAAAAAAAAATTCAGCCTTGAGCAGTCTATCTTAAAAAAAATCAAATTGGAGTCTAATCCTGATTTAAAATATCTTAAAATATTTCTTAGTTATCTTTCTCATTTTGTCTAAGGGCTTTAGAATGCTCTGTAGACATTATCTCATTAATTCTTAGAGGATCCTGGGGCAGCAATTGTAGTCGAGATTTTCCTATTACCATCACTGTTCCCATGAAATGGGGACCCTGGGAGGTTCCATGAATTGCCCAGGGTTATAGACTGAAGCCAACCCAGGGCTCCCTCTCCATATGGCATTTCCTTTCTGCAATAAATAACTTTGCCAGTCTGAAAGCTGGCTCTTAGATCATGTTTTAATGTGGAAGAATTCAAATTAACATGAGTTTCTCAGTGTTTTGATATTTACTTTAGATAGAAGTTGTGTATACTTATGAAACACATGAAATGCAGCACTCTCAATTCATTTATTTTGTCCTATTAATGATCTCTGGAGATTGCCCTATAATAGCTATGACTATAGATATTGGTATTTGTCATTAAGAAGACTGAAATGGTAATATCAGTTCATTTGCTATTTCATCACCCATTGTATATAAACATAAGAGTTTAAATAAGTTGAATAAAATGTTACTCAAAGTTTGGCAAACTTGGTGACTAATCAGAAGAATTGCAGATTGAATGCTACAAATTCTTCTAAGTCAGGTAAATACAATTTTTAAAACAGCATATTTGAATAAAACAAGCTAGTATTTTCTTCCATAAATGTAGTTCCCTCCCAGTTATTTTAAAATTAGCTAGAAAGTTAACACATTTTTTTAAATAGAGGGCTTCCCACTGCTTCTTCCTGGCATGAAGTCATAATCCCCTGTTTGTTTCATCATACCCATTTCCATAGCAACTAATGGTGATATCAGAACTCAAAGACTGAAGCTTCAAGAGGAAAAGGAACTATAAGGACAGATAATCTCTTATAAATAAAAATTGTGTTTCCAAGCAGATGTTACTAAAAGAAAAGAAATGAATGGAAAAATTAACCACATTAAGGAAAAACATAATTAGAATTTAGATGCTTATTAAGTAATCATTCAGCTAGTGATCTCTTTTCTAGAATAAAAGAAATTGAAAAATGGAAAAACAAGGGAACTATATTAATGGGAGGATATTTTATGAAATCATATTAAATACAAGAGTCTACGTATTTCTTAGGTAAATCTGAGGATGCTTCACATTTGATGCACATTGAGGAAGGTGTGCCATAAACCATGTTTGTGTATTAGTGATACAAGCAGTTTAACACTAATTATCAGAGTAGAGATTAAATCTCACTTCTAATTATGTTCTTATTTCCTTGCAATACAAAGCATGATTTACGTGTTTTAGATTCATCTGATTCCTTCATGTGTTCATGGGCATATATACCCAATACTGTATGGTACTAAGAAAAGTTAGCTTATGCTTTACACAAACTAAAAAAGTATTTTCTCATTTATTTCTGTAGTGATAAAAAGATAGGTGAGTATAGTGTGGTAGGCAGCTTCTAAGTTTACCCCCAATGACCCCTGCTCCTTGGTATATATAGCCTCATAGGATCTCCCTCTGATGTGTGTTAAACTTATCAATTTACTTATAATAGAATGCGGCAGGAGTGATGGAATATTAATTCTGGCATAAGTTAAAAAAGAACTGTGGCTTTCTTCATGGACACTCCTTCTTAGGCTGTTCAGTTTGGAGAAAGGTAGCTGTCATGTCTTGACAGGGTGACTAACTGTCTGAGTTTTCCTGACACTTTCCTGTATTTAGCCCTTAAAGTCTAATATATGAAACAGTTGATCACTTTAGCAAGAGGATCATGTAAGTGAGCTTGGGAAACTCTGAGGTCACCAATATCCACATGAGTAAACTTGGAAGAATATGTTCTACAGAAAGGGTCAGCAACTTTTTCTGTAAAAAGTCAGATAGTAAATAGCTTAGGCCTTGCAGGTCATGTGGTCTTTGTTGCAATGATTTAATTATACCTGGATTGGTTTTAATTAAGTATGGTAAGACACAAAGCTATGAAAACAATTTATCATGAAGGAAGAAGGTTTTATTACAGGTACAGTCCACTAGAAGCAGGAGGCATGGCATGCCACATACGGCTACTCAAGGAAGCACCAAGGTGAAATGAGTGGGCAAAGGCAGGTGCTGTGAGCAAGAAGCTTTATTGTGGTTTTTGAGGGAAGGAATGGGTGAGGCAAGGTAAAGATTTATGTTTCAATTGCTGGAATAATTCTGGTGGAATCTAGACTATATAGGAGCTGTTCCCAGTTGTCTAGTACCTGGCCCTGAGGTGATCGGGCAGGAAGATAATGTGAAGGCTCAATAAAAGGAGGCAGTTAGAGGCATAGGTTCCTGATTGGTTGGTTTGCATATCAAAAGTGTGCTTGCAGGAAAGTTGCTTACTATTTCTAAGAATTCACTAACCCTGGAAGGGGCTGCCTTCTCGGGTCAGCAAGGTACCAGATAGCAGAGTATCAAGAATACAGAAGATAAGAAAACATAGGTAATACACACAGGTACTGAATTCTGCTGTTGTAGCACAAAAACAGCTATAGACAATATGTATACTCTTTGGCCCACTCACTAATCCAGTGACTTCAAAACTTGGTTTGTGGACTAGTATAAAATATAGCTTGCTGACTTCTGTTCAATGCCTGCCAATAGCCACCTGACTTGAGTAAGTTTGGAAGTAGGTCTTCTCCAACTGAACCATCAGATGAGAACACAGTTCTGGCCCCAGCTTTCTTGCATTCTCAGCAGAGGCCTTGAGCCAGAACTACCCAGCAAAGCCATACCCAGATTCCCAACCCACAGAAACTATGTGATAATTAAATATTTGTCATTTCAGACAATATGTTTTGAGGCATTTGTTATACAGCAATAGATAACTAATATACATGAGTTGAGTAGAATTATTATAGAAGGTAAAGAAAATGACATCAGCAATATAGTGGAATAGGACGTTTCCAACTTATAAGCCCCCACAGTAATAATAATTTTGCAGCCATTGATGAACAAAAGTGACTTGGTGAAAACTTTGGAATTCAGGTAGAAGGCTATAAAATCCCAGTGGAGCCCAAGACCTAGTGGGGGCATTTTGAGAGGACAGACTCATGTTCAGGTGGCAGGTTTGCCAACAGTGGTCCAGGCTCCATACCTGGAAATGGCCTTGTATCCCTGTGAACTTATGTACAGCCCCATTTGACCTTGGTCTTGCTACCAGCACCATCCACCAAGAGACCTGGGAGGAGTCATGCCCACTTTTGCCTTGGAGGACAGGCTCACCAACATTGGTCCTGCTAGTGGACCCTAAAATGGCCCTGTAACTAATATCTAGCCCTTCTCAGCACTAGTATGAGACCAGTGTTACCACACAGATACCTAGAGGAAAACATGTCTATCTTAGTCCCTGAAGCAGGTCTACCTGTTTCAGTTCCACAGCAGATACTGAAGTAGCTCTATTCCTCAGCTCCAGTCCCTGACAGCTATAGTCTGAGACAGTCCTGCTTGCCCAGAGACACAGAGGGAAACAAAAATGTCCATGCAGGTCTCCTTATATCAGTTTCACTGAGAATCCTGAAATAGCCTTGTAACTAGGCTCTAGACTCTCAGCTGCAGTCTGAGAGCAGTCTTGTCTACCCAAGATCTTAGAGAGAGATACACCTATCTGTGTTTACAGGGGCAAGACTATAGACCTGAAGCAACCCTGTGACTCGGTCCCAACCTCTCAGCTGCAGGCCAAGGCCAGTACTGCCTGCCCAGGGATGCACCCAGTGACACAATAAGAGTACTCTGAGAGACCTGTAGGAAGCCTCATCCATTTGTATACCTGGTAACAGGACTAGCATCTATGAACTCTGAAGTGGCTTCTCATTTCAGCACCAGCCCTACTGACCAAGGTCCTGGAGGCAATCCAGTCCAGTTAGGGACCAGACAGGATTCACATCTGTTTGAGTCCCTGGTAACAGACCTGCCAACCACAGATCTTATTGTAAACTCAGCAACAGTCACATGACCTAGCTCTAACTAAACTTGACTACAATCTTGGAAGCAATCCTGTCAGCCTGGGGAACAGCCTGTAAAAAACAGTCTATAAAGACTGGAAGTAGTTTTGTTTCTTCAAATGCATAGATACCAATGCAAAGCTACATATATAAAAAAGAATCAAGCAAATATGACATCACTGAAGGAAAATAATAAAGCTGTAGTAACCAACCCCAAGGAAATAGAGATATTTATGGATTGTCTAAAAGAGAATTCAAAATAGTCATCTTCAAGAAGCTCAGTGAGAGACAAACCCAGATAGACAACTGAAGAAAATTAGAAAACCCATGGATGAACAAAATGAGAAATGTATTATAGAAAAAGAAATAACAATGAACCAGAAATCCTAGACCTGAAGAATACCATAGTAAAACTGGAAGACTCAACTGAGATCATCAAGAGCAGACTCAATCATGCAAAAGAAAGAAGAGTGAGGAGGAGAGACAGTGTTGACCACAGTAGTGAATGCACCCTATTAGAAATTGTGCTGCAGCTGTGCACAGAACACAGCACAGGAGACTTGAGGGTTTGAGAGAACACAGAGTGCAATTGCCTTCCACCTTAGTAGAGCAGGCTGCTCTTGGTTCAGATTTTTTTCTCTTGTATTCTCAGTAACAATGTGATAATGCCATATGTACTATTTTGTATTTCTCTGGCCTGATTTCTCAAATATGCATAACAAGGAAAATGAATAGCACTAAAGTCATTTTGTTAAATATGCCTATTATGGAGATGCTATGGTTCAGTGCTAATGGAGTTTTTTGGTCTTTTTGTGTTCCCGATGTTGCGTGCTACAGTGATTTATGGAAGGCCAAAGTGTTTTGCCTCAATAAAGGTCTGTCATGTTAAATACCCACTGCTCCCTGCTTACTTTGTACCATGGCCCACATTAATTTTCCTGTGACTCAATCCATGTATTCAATCCATCGTAAGTCATATCTCCAAAATAAATCACACACACACACACACACACACACACACACACACACTCACACATATATATAGACACGACACCATCTCCCCAGCCCCCATCCTATTTCAAGCCACTACTATATCTTGCCTACCATACTACAGTGGCTTCCAAGCTCGTTTCCCTACCTCTAGTGTTGCCCTCCTACAGTCCATTGTTCATCCCACAGTCAAGTTGTTCATTTCAAATGGAAACTAGGCACAGTCATATCCCTGCTTCAAAAAGTTTTAAGAAAGGTGTCATGTGTGTGTATGTGTGTGTGCACATGAAAATAGCTTCTCTCTCTCTCTCTCAACTAGCATGTTGTCTGCCTGAAATGTGCAGAAACTACCTGAAATGTGCAGCTTTCCCAGCAGTTACAATCTTTAATTGTAGTATTAAAAGTAATGGCAAAACCCACAATTACTTTTGTAGTAGTCTAACATTAATAGTTCTGCATAAATGCAAAAACAAAGGTGGTACAAAATGAAAACCAATAATAATTCAGTTGTCCAGCTGAACTAACTCTTTCTCTCTCTGTCTCCCTTTCTCTGTCTCTCTCTCTCTCTCTCTCTCTCACACACACACACACACACCAGCAGCTTTTCAATCCTAAGCTTGACCATGGCTTCCAGTGCCTAGCTCATCTGGCCCTGCCTCCTGTTCTCAGGTGTCAGGTACTCTCCCTCTCCTCATTATGCATCAGCACCTTTTCATCCTCCAAACATCTTTCCAGCTCACGGTGTCCTTTGCATAATGAGCACCTTTTCGTTCTTCATGTCTCCAAAGGCACTTTAAACAAGCCTTTACTAAAGCAACACTTCAATGCCTTTGTTGGATATTTTCTTTGTCACATTCAACACAATTGTTTATTCCTTTATTTTCTTATTTTCTGTCTCCTTCTATCAGACTATAATATCTTAAGAGACATGTTCTCTATTGCATTCCAGTACTTAGATTAGTGTTTGTTACACAGTAGGCCCTCAACAAATATATGAAAATTAAAGCTTGCTTTAATATGATATGTGTTATGTTAAAATGAAGGAAAATTGTATTTAGGCATTTTTCTATATTAACAAGATAATGAAATCCTATTGTGCTCTATACTTTTCACAATTGAAAGTTATTTTCAAACTATATAAAATGCAATTTACCACTTAGTTGATTATTCAAAAATGTTTATTCCTCAAATGATTATGCTAATGAATGTTGATTAGAAAAAAATTTACATTATATTTTCACTATTTAAAAAAAAATTAGTGCTGGTTTAAGATTTCCAGTCTGCCCACACTGATGTTCATAGATAATTACTTTTTCAGGGCAGGTAGGAACACGTAAAAGTACTAAATTTAAGCTGTCAGTGTTCTTTATAGTTTTTCTTGGTGAGCAATCTCTTTATCAGTTAAATAAAAAAGACTGCCTAACAAAAGTCTACTCAAATTTTTGTTTCCTATTTTTTATTACAGGAATATTTGTTGAGAACTTTTTTAGGATACTTTACAGCAGCAGCAGCTCTAGGTTAACAGATAATACCATAGCCAAGATCTAAATTTCTTAAGCTCATTTTAGAACCAAGGAACTCCTAAAAATTCTGTACATATTTAAGAAAAACTAGTTTGTTGCCTGGATATTTGTAACTCTTCAAAAGCATCATTTTAAATTTATTTAGATATTTACATATTGTTTTCCATAATGCTGCACCAATCTATATTCCTGCCAAAAGTGTACTAGGATTCCATTTTCTCCACAGCCTCACCAACATTTGTAGCTTATCTTTTTGATAATAGCCATGACACCAAGTATGAGGTGATAGCTCATTGTGGTTTAATTTTGCATTTCCCTGATGACTAGTGTTATAGTGCCCCTTTTTGTATATCTGTTGGTCATTTTTATGTCTTCTTTAGGAAATTATCTGTTCAGATTTTTTGCCCCATTTAAATCAGGTGATTTATTTTCCTGAAATTGAGTTAAAAGGGTTCTTTGAAATTTTTGGATATTAACTTTTTATTAGATACACGGTTTGTAAATAATTTTTTCCAGCCCAGAAGTTGCTTTTTCATTTTGTTGATTGTATCCTTTGCTGTGTAGAAGCCTTTTAGTTTGATGCAATTCCATTTACTTATTTTTGCTTCTGTCACGTGAGTTTTTGGTTAGATATCCAAAAATCATTTCCAAGTCCAACATCAAGAGGATTTTCTTCTACGTTCTCTTATAGGTGTTTTATGGGATCAAGTCTTATATTTGAATCTTTTATTTATTTTGAGCTGACCTTTTGTATGGTTTAAGATAAACCTCCATTATAAATGTTGTATATTTTTTGCATGTTAAAATCCAGCTTTCCTACTATCTTTATTGAAGAGACCATCCTTTTCCTATTGTGTCTTCTTGATGCCTGTGTCAAAATTATTTGACCATACATATTTAAATTTATTTCTGTGCCTTCTATTCTATTTTATTGGTCTATATTTCCACTTTTATGCTGGTTACATACTGTTTTGATCATTATAGCTTGATAATATAGGTTAAAATTAGGAAGTGTGATGCTTCCAACTTTGTTTTGCTTTCTTAGTATTATTGCTTTGGATATTCATGGTATTTTGTGGTTCCAAATCAATTTTAGGAATGTTTCTTTTATTTCTGTAAAGAATGTTATTGAAATTTTGATGGGGATTATGGTTAATCTGTATGCAGTTGACACTTGAACAATGCAAGAGTTATGAGCGCTGACCCAGCAGTAGAAAATCTACGTATAACTTTTGACTTCCTAAAACTTAACTACTAAGAGCCTACTGTTGACAAGAAGCCTTGCAAATAACATAAACATTTGATTAGCTCACATTTTGTATGTTATATGTATTTATACATTATATTTTTAGAAGTAAGAGAAAAGAAAATGTCACATTAAGTAGGCTGAAGAAGAGGAGGATTAAAACGTATTAGTCTTGCTATCTAGGGGTGGCAGAGGCACAAGAAGTGGAGGAGGTGGAACAGGAGGCAGGAGAGGCAGGCGCACTTTGTGCAACTTTTACAAAGAAAAAATAGATCATATATAAGTAGACCTATGCAGTTTAAACCCATGTTATTCAAGGGTCCACTATATTGCTTTGGGCAGTATGGACATTTTAATTATACAACACAGTAATGCTTGTATATACACTCAATGGAGATGAAATTATCATCTCATAAAGTTATATGTACTCCCATGTTTATTGTAACATTCTTTGTAATAGCCAAAATACAGAAACAACATAAGTGATTATTAACAAACAATTTGATAAATTGTTTGATAATATTTATCTCTATATATATTGATAGATAGATGGATGTATGGATAGACATAATAAAATATTATTCAGCTTTGAAAAAGAAACTGATTTTACCATTTGCCACAACATAGATGGACCTAGGAGACATTATGTTAAGTAAAATAAGTCAGAACAGAAAAAAATATATTGCATGATCTTACTTATATGTGGAATCTTGAAAAAAAAGATTCAAATATACAGAGATAGAAAATGAAACAATGGTTACCGGGAGTGGGGTTACCAGGAGGAGGAAATGAGGAGATGTAGGTCAAAGAATACAAAGTAGCAGGTATGTAGGATGAACAAGTCTAGAGATCTAATGAGCAATGTAATGACTATAGTGAATAAAATTATATTATATTGGGTATTTTTGTTAAATAAGTAGATGTTAGCTGCTCTTTTCACCAAAAAAAGCAACTGTATGAGCTGAAAAATATGTTAATTGGCTTCACTATAGCAACCATTTTACTATTTATGTGTATCCTATAACATTATGTTGTAAACCTCAGATATACACACTAAAATTTATTTTTTTTTAAATGGAACACCTCCCCCTGTGAATAAAATAAAACAAACAAACAAAATACATTCTTTTCAGCTCAAGATAAGCTTTGCATTAGAAGCCAGCCCTTACTTGGTTAGGACTCCATGCGATCTACATTGAAAACACTTCATCAGTTAATTATTTCCCAGTAGGTATATCCCCAAATATATTGAAACACTTGATCCATTCAAGCCAATTAGCCGAAACGCTTGTGTTACTTGGCAAATACTTTAAGTTATACTTCCTTACTACCATCAGAGTTGATAGGACAGAAAACATTTTTCTCAGCTTTAGAATTTTGTTGCTTCTCAACATTAACACTATCAGCAGCTGACTTCTCATGAGCATGAGCACTTACTAGTCTTTGTGCTTGTCATTCTTTATTATTTCATTTAATTATCTCTCAAAACCACTGAAACTATCCCCATGTTGCAGATGAGAAAAATGAGGGCCAGAGAACTTAACTAGTTTCCCCCGGGGTCATATGTCTGAGTTTCAAGGCCTAAGTGAATCATGCCCTGTGTTCCTAGCCAGTCCATTCCTGTATTTCCACTGTGTGGAACCAGTGGGGGTGGTTTGTTTCCCCGGAAAAGATCCTTTTCATCACTGGCCTTCCTACTGCCTGGTTTCTGTGCTATAATTGTCTCTCATAAACAGAAGAGCCATGCTGTTACTCATTGTGACATACTCAGAACTACAAAAAGACAGACAGTCATCCCCCCAGTGTCTGCTTGCTGTGTACTTTCTCCCAGCTTTCCCATGAATAAAGTCTTGAGACCACTCTGCCTTCTTTTCTTTCTTATTCTTCTTCAGGAAGTGTAAAAACATAGGCACAACAGTGACATTTATAAATACTGATAAGGAAAAACCACTCATGTAGTGAAAAAAAAGCATCACCTTACCACTTATATCATTTTCTTTCCATCACTCTTGTAAAACTGTTTACTCCCAGGGAATAGAGGAGTGGAATAAGGTTTAAATGAGAAGCCTTCACAGCTTTTCTCAATCTCACAGCTCAAGACAACTCCAAGGTCAATCTTCTTCCAGGCTTAACTTAATAACTACTTGGAATAAGGAGGGAAGAAAGGAACAATCTATTTTCTTCCATTCAGATAAGCAACTGTGCAGGTTCATGACTGATTTAACATTTTGTATTTGGGTGCTGCTCTCAGCATAAAGGTGACAGAAATGACTAAAAATTTATGGGAGGACATAAATAGAGACGGCATTTTAAGGTGTGATGAGTAAAAAACCTTCAGCTTTTGACCAAAGTCATTTTTAATAAAATATTGACTAATAATTCCTTACTAAAATAAGTAAAACTGCATGTAAGAAGACAAGAAACTAGGCTTTGTCCAGCTTAAGTCATCCGGCTCCACAAGTATATTCTTACCACAAAGAAGTGTTTATCACAAGTTTGCAGTTACACACTTTGGCAACTTATTAAGACTTCTGTTTGTTTTTCCCTTTTTTCCCATTATCCTATTTCTTTTACAAATTTTGTTTTTAGTCATATACTTTTAGACTCCAAATTGTGAATTGTTTCTCACAAATTGTTTCTCTGTACTGTAGCCGAACAGTACAGAATCATTCCCACAAAAACTTAAATTGTTAGCTTGAAAGTCTTCAAAATATAAAACAAATCAACAGCATAAATGCTATAGGAAAGACTGCCTAACAAATGTTTTAGGTAAGCCAAGTTACTCTGAGTTTAGGCAGGCAGTGACTCTTCCATTAACACATACACACACATACACACACACACACACACACACACACACACACACACGTGTAATATATATGTAACTATACTGAAATGTCTCATAGTTTTCTGCACTTTGTTATCAGATGGCAATAAATTCAAGTTGGATTAAAAAGTTTTCCATGTCAACCCCTGAGGCCAGCTGATTATAGATCTGACCTTTTGAGATTCTGTGCATTTCCCACTTAATCAGTGCTGGAATGAGCTTCTGCTAAGTGGGATATATAGGATTCCTATGGGAAAAGTGAAGCCATTTAAAAAATAATGAGTCTCCCTTCTGTCCCCTCTTCCTTTCCATTTTAAGCTCTATTAGGCCATGATAACAGTCTACATGAAAGATCCACAAAAGCATAGCATAAGCATATAATATTTATACTATACAGGGAAAGAGTGGGCTAGGAAATGTTTTGAGGAGCTCTGAATGTAAGACATCATTTACAATGGGATCAAAAATCCTTTACTTGCCTTTTTACTGATGGAGAAAAATGTGTTTGGTTGCAAAGAGGTCCTGTGGGGCTTTTAAGATCCAGCACCTCAGATTTTGACAGTGTAATTGGATCCCTGTTGCCTGGGCAATCACACGGAATTGGAACCATCTCCATTTTGTCCTGTTACAGTAATGTACGTGATAGTTTAGATATAATCTCACAAATACTCTAGTTTGGTCACCATTGCATTTCTTAAAACCTACAATATGAGTGTGTGGGGGGGTTTGGGGGGGTGTGTGTGTGTTACATGCCCCAATCTCATCCCCTAATACATCTAATTTTCTTCCCCAACCTTCTGTGAAACTGAACAGCATAATAGATATAATTAGACCTTCAGTAATAGGACCGAAAGGAGCAAGCAATGAGACTCCTTCTAGGGAAGCAATCAGTGCATTAGGTCCCCAGGACTGAAACCACTTTTAACAAGGTTTGGGGCCTAGGGAATGTCAGTCTAGGCTTCTATTGCTTCCCCAAGAGGAAGTTCTACCCAGAATGCAAATCTTCATTTACCGTTTCTACAAAAGGGAGAAAAAGAACATTAGCTGCTTCATTACACGCATAATGAAACAAACTTTGCTCTTAATATTTTTTTCTCAGCAGTAAATCAACTGTTCCCAAATGTTCTGAAGTACAAATGTATATTTTATCAGAATTTAAGAAACATTCCCTATGTTTTCCTCATCAACTTTTAGTAAAAGATACTACTGAATTGTGTCAAACAAAGGCAGCCTTTATGCTTTCAAGAGCATGCTGAACTGTTTCTCTTAGGAGCAAGATTTAGTCAAATAATATTTCTGAGACATACATGTAAATAGTCAGTTTCAATAACTTGTAGATATATTTGCAGACTGAATACAACCCAGTGGTGCTATTCTATTCCATGATGCACTGAAGCAAACTCTTCTGAAGAAAAGTGTACATCCTGTTTATGGAGTGGAACAAACTCTCATTCTTTATTGCATTCCTTGTATTTTGCAGTTTCTATTCCTTGGCATTAATATTCTACTAAGATGACTAGTTTGAGGCAATTTAAGAACAAAAATACATCAGATTTCTGAATTTACTTATGTAGAGAGAAGTTGAAGAGATAAAAGACAAATATGGCAGCCAAAGTACATTATTTTTCTCTAATGATCCAGTGTCATCTTTTCACACCTTTAACCCTTATAATAAATATTCTTCCAACTATAGGTAAAGGAATCACTTAGGGGTAACAGAAGATTCATGAAATATGCAGCATTAAGTCCTTTGGTGAAATAAAGATTAGGAGAGAGCAATCCCAAGATAATTTGTTTATGAGTAGAGGCAGTTTTATTAGGAAGACAGTCATATGTGTGTCTGCGTAAGGTATGTGTATGTGTGAAAAGCCTCAAATACCAGGCTAATTTAAAGAATAAAAGTTTTCATAACTAGTGATGAATCTTAAGCTTTCTTATATAAAATATATTTGGTATAATGTACATTGGCTAATAAAATGAATGTCAATTATGGTATTTTTAATTGTTTTGACTAGGTTAAATTTGGCTGTGTTTTGACAAACTCTATTGTTGAAAACTTCCAAAACATATAGCTAAATCTATCAAAGTTACTTGAACAACATAGATGAAATTACAAACCAGAAAAAACATTTTAAAAAGCCTGGCATTAAAGATTATATATTTTATGGTTCTATTTACATGGAATGTTCAGAATAAGAGATTCTATGGGAACTGAAAGTTAATTAGTGGTCACCTAGGGGTTAGGGACATGACAAGATTCAGGGGGTGGTGAAAGGGGGCAGAATTTCCTTTTGTGGTAATGAACATGTTCTAATACTGATTGTACTGATAATTATGTAACTCTGAATATACTGAAAAATGAATTGTACATACTAAATGGGTAACTTTTACCATATGTGAATTATAACACAATAAAACTGTTACCAAAAATGTTTCTTGAGTTACTAGGAGGGTCCTAGCAAATCAGAATTCCATATTCTAATTATTAATTTAGTTTGTTTATTCCACATTCCTATTCTTCCATTTCACCCATCCAAAGTTTTTTTTAAGTAGAAGGGTATCCAGCCAGGCGCGGTGGCTCACGCCTGTAATCCCAGGACTTTAGGAGGCCAAGGGGAGCATACAACAAGATCAAGAGATGGATTCCATCCTGGCCAACATGGTAAAACCCTGTCTCTACTAAAAATACAAAAATTAGCCGGGCATGGTGGCACGCACCTGTAGTTCCAGCCACTTGAGAGGCTGAGGCAGGAGAATAGCGTGAACCCGGGAGGCAAAGGTGGCAGTGAGCCCAGATTGCACCACTGTACTCTGGCCTCCAACAGAGCAAGACTTCGTCTAAAAAAAAAAAAAAAGAAAAAAAAAAAGAGGGGTATCTTTTCATTGACATGAGTTTAGGTATGAGACATTTTTAGGGCGGATTCTAAGTGTTTATTTTTTTGACGTGAATATAATGGAGAGCTTGTTACACTAGAGATTCTGTGATGACCTCAATGCATAAGGTAGCCACAACTTTGCCTTTTTAAAGGTTATAATCAAATGCAGATATTGAGAAGAAAATCAGAAGTTTATATACCATGTTAATGAAAATTCAAGGTGACTTAGAAGGGGTACTTAGCTACAATTTGTAGGGAATAGAAATCTTCCTGGATGGTGTAATATCTAAGCTAAATTTCAAAGGAAAAAGCAAAAACCAAGTGAAGAAAAAATGGCAAGGGAAATATTTAAACAATAGGAATATCAGATATTAGGACTGAGGACATGGCTCTGGTGGAACTATGCAAAGTTTAGTATAACACTAACTCAACAGGCAAGAAAAACTGCAGTAAAATGAAATAACCTGAAAGATAAACATCAGCTAAATTATAAAGGCTCCTATAAGATAGAGAAAGAAGCTTAAGATATCTCTATAAGATAGAGAAAGAAATAGAAAATCAGTAAAAGGTTTTAAGCAGTAGAGTAATGTGATATATTTTGTATTAAAGGAAGATCATTCTGCCAATATTTTGAATTGTGGATTGGAAGATAGAAAGCAACAGTTAGGAAGTTAATGCAAAATCCAGGTAGAGGTAATGACAATCTCTCCTAGAAAATGGCAATAGAATTAAAAAGAAAAGCCAATAAATATAAAAGTAATTTAGGACACCAAATCCTTGGGCTGGACTTGATTAAGAGGAGGATGGTTATAAAGAGAAAATGAGGTTTTACAGACCTCGCCCACATTTTTGACTTATGATCTAACATTTTAAACTTAATAGATTGTAGTATTTAGAACAGTTTTAGACTAATAGAAAAATTAAACAGACAATACAGAGTTCCTATACTCCTCTCACCTCCTGGTTTCCTTAATTATTAACATATTAGTATAGTGCATTTGTAGTTCATGAACAACATTAATTCATTGTCATTAATTAAAGTGCATAGTTTACATTGAGATTCACTCTTCTTATATTCTATGGAGATTAAATAATGCAGAATGTCGCCTAGACACAATTATGATTTGATATAGAATAGTTTCACTGTCCTAAAAATCCCTCTGACCACTATTCTGTTCCATTGAGCTGCTTATTCTTTGCCACACTATATTTCTTATTGTAGCTTCATAAGAAGCCCTGACATTGGGTAGTCAGTTTTCTAACTTTGTTCTTCCTCATTAGCACTGTGTTGGCTATTTTGAATCTTTTATCTTTCCACATAAGCTTTAAAATCAGTTTGTTGACATCCACGATGTAACTTTCTGAGCTTTTGATTGTGATTATGCTAAATTGGTAGATCAAGTGAGGAAGAGCCAACACCCTAACTATACTGGCTCTTTCTATTCATAATCATGGACTACTTCTCTAATTATTTAAATTTTATTTGATTTCTTGCATCAGAGATTTGTAGTTTCCCTTGTACAGATCATAGGCACACTTTATTAGCATTTTCATCAAATTATTTGATTATTTCTGGTGCTAATGTATGAGATTGTGCTTTTTCGTGTCAGATTCTAATTGTTTATTGTTGACGTGAGCAACTGACTATTATACACTAACCATGTATTCTGCAATCTTGCTCTAAATGTTTATTAGTTCTAGGAGGTTTTTGTTGTTGTTGCTTCTTTGGGATCACTAAATATAAAATCTTGCCATTTTTGAGCAAAGATTTCTAATTTATTCCTTCTAAGTATATATACCTTTGTTTTCCTGACTTATTGCATTAGCAACAATTTCTAATAAAATATTGGATAGGAATGTTGAGACAGAACTTCCTTGCCTCATTTCAGATCTTAGGAAGAAAGCACATAGTTTTCCACCATAAAGTATGCTTTAACTTTAGGCTTTTTGTAGATCTTTGTTAAATTGTTTAAATTTGCCTCTATTCCAAATTTGCTGAGTTTTTTATAACATAAATGAATTTTAAAATTTGTCAAATGCTTTGTTTTTTTTCATCTATTGATATAATTGTATAACAGAATTTATTCCAGATATTTCAGGCTAGATTACCATTTAAAAATTCAGTAATTTATACTATCATATCAAAATTTAATCTATCATATCAATTTTGACACGATAGATTAAATTACTCAATTTTCAAATGGTAATCCAGCCTGATATATCTGGAATAAATCCCATTTGGTTATATCATATAATTATTTTTATACATGTTTTGATTCACACTGTTAATATTTTATTGATAATTTTTATATTTATAAGACCTATTGGTCTGTAGTTTTCCTTTCTTGTAATGTCTTTACCTGGTTTTGGTGCCTGCACTTTTTAATCTAGAAATGTAGAGTGCAGCTAGAAACATATAGAAAAAAGTAGTATGTGACTTCTCACTGATTTTCTGTATCCTCTTTCCTCTTGATATGAGCTGTCTGCAATCTCTTCCTGAAGTTAAAAAGACAGGGCTACAGATACCTGAGGTTCCCAAATCCTGATTCTATAACCAAGAACTTTGGGAAGATTGTATTTTTCTAAAATGGGTATGAAAATAAATAGAGATAGCTTTCTTACTTCAATTCTGTCCATGTATATTCATTATCTCTCTATCTCTCTCTCTCTCTCTCTCTCTCTCACACACACACACACACACACACACACACACACACACACCCTTTCACAGACAGATGTTTAACTGTCTTCCCAATAAAACTGCTTCTGCTCACAAATTATCTTGGGACTGCTCTCTCCTAATCTTTGATAATTTCACCAAAAGTACTTGATGCTGTATATTTCATGAATCTTCCATTACCTGTAAGTGATTCCTTTACCTCTGGTTGAAAGAATACTTTTTATAAGGGTTAAATGTATGAAAAGATGACATTATATCATTAGAGACAAAAATGAGCTTTAGCTGCCATATTTGTCTTTTATCTCTCCAACTTATCTCTACATAACCAAATTCAGAAAGCGGAAGCATTTTTGTCCTTAAATTGCCTCAAACTAGTCATCTTAGTAGACTATTAATGCCAAGGAATAGAAACTGCAAACTACAAGGTGTACAATAAAGAATGAGAATTTTTCTGCTTCTGAGAATAAAATATTGTGTTACCAAATTACATGTGATAGCAAGACTTAAGTGAGTATCATTAGTCTTCCCTTTGGTCAAGGTCATCAAAGATTTGTGGGAGGAGCCAACATTACAGAGCACACATTTTATATCCTGAACCCCATTTTTAATCAGAATTTATAAACTGTAGAGTATCACAGAAATAAATCAAATCCAACACACACAGATAAATCACAACTCATAAAACACGCCCAGTAATAAAAAGAAAGCAACATTCACTGGGGAGAAGAAAAAACAAATAAAGAGATCCAAATAAATCCCTTATTAAAGTAGATGATTAGTATTAACATCTCAATTCAAATCACATGAAAAATGAACAATGATCCTTCTTTTATGCCCATTATGTATTTTGTCATTGTATTTGGTTATTGTTCATGTAGCCTAGAAAAATTTCAATCATGGCCAATTGTTAGAGCTTCCACAATGTGAAGAGGTGACTGGAGTAAGAAGAGACTTAAATAATCTCAGTGCTTTTCCCAGAGAGCTTTAAGAATAGAAGTGCTCATGAAGAGGGTTAGGAGACCTAGACAAATAAAGTAGGGCATAATAGCTCTGTGTATTATCTATTACATTTTCTTTTAAGGGATTTTTTCCCTTTCTACTTTTCTCTCTCATATTTTTAATAACCTCTTAGGATTTCAACAGAAATAGTTAAAATCTACTTCTTTTTTCACATACACAGGCTCATATTTCATTGTTGAAGCATTGATTTATAATCCTAGACTGCTATAACTAAGGACATTAGCATAAAAATATCACTTCTGATTTTTAAAAGTATATGAAGATTTTCTTTGAAATGAACTTAAAAAAAACCATACTGTCTGTTAATGAACAATACTGCCCATTTCTTCTATGGAAAGATAATATATGTGCTCCCAGATTCAGAGACTACTATCAACTGAGGAGAATCCCAGCATTCCAGTTCCAAATTTCAGGGACTGAAGTAATGATTAGTTGAGTTAGGGCAGGTGCCAACTGTAGCTTGAACTAGAGGAATGCTATTGTCCAGTAGGAAGACAGATTCAAGGATCCTCCTCTGTGTACATGTCATTAGTGTTATATGTATGTAGATTGGATATTGAAGAGATTGGTATGGAAAGGCAAGATTTCAGGTCTCCAAGAAGTTGCTAAAGGCTGAGGAGATCCCAAAGCACATCTGCTTGAAAATACCAGTCATCTCACTAAAGTCTATCCCGCCACATAATTTAAATAACATGAGTCCTCTACTAAACTACTTGTTCACCTCTGATTTTACATACAAAGAGAGGGAAATAATACCATAGTTACAATTTTAGTTTCTATCATACTTAGAAAATAATCAAATATCAACTCTTTACCCAAGCTGCCAACTAGCACAGATTCACCTACAAATTACAATCTTGCCATAAGTTAAATTGAAAGGAAAGTTCTGGGAGAACACTGATTGTCTTCTTTCAGTAAGGTACCAAAGAAATGTTGACAAGAGAGTAATTAAGAAAGCCTTCTTGTGAAGGTAAGCAGTATTTGAAGTCCTGGTATAAATCCATGACTCAGGGCATACTATCTAAGGGTTTTTACTACCATTCCGATTGTATTCTAAAAATAGAGCAAGCTTTTATTAGGAATTTAGGAAACACTTTTAATTTTTAAAAACATGTTTGGCTTCTGTCTTCCTGTTAAAATGTGGGAAAGAGAATCATTCTCACCCTTAGAATATAAAATGTTCGATAATCTGCAAAGTTATAACTCTTACTGAAATCATTAGAAAGTGCAGTTGTAAGGCAAACAACTAATTTCCAATTCAAAGGAAGATGGGAATATTCAGGAAAAAAATAGGAAGCAAGCTCTTGTTTGGATGGCGTAGTTGTCAGACACTTGACAACCTTTGCTAAAGGTTGAATGTGGGCTTATGTAAAAGTACAGAACACAGGAGAGTTTGTACCAACACATGGGCTCATCTTCATGGACCTCACTAAGTGGTTCACAAGAAAGATTGGCAGAAGGTGAGAGATATTTCTGAGTACATGTTACTCTTGTTGAAAACCTAGAGAAGTAAACAGCAGCCATTGTGATAAAGGCACAAAGTTCAGCCTGAATCCTCCTACTTTATGTCCCCTACAGAACAAAAACCACAGATAGCAAGCCGTACCATCCTCAAGAAACAGGTGAAAAGCTATGGTAGCTGAGGAAAGGGATTAAGATGAAAAACCTTCTATGTTGGGAAAGGGTCAAAAAATATATGGCCTGGACAGTAAAACCCTGATTGTTGTGGGAGTTGCAGGATTACTGAAAAGACCCCATTAATGAGACCCAAGGGCACAGTGCCTGCCTAAGCCTGAACAAGAGCCACAAAGAACATGCTCTTCTAGCCCCAACCCCACGATCACACTGACAAATGTCCCCTAATAAATAACAGCCTGATACTGCTAGGAGAAGTTCAAGAGCAGGTAGAAAAACCCAAGGTACAGGTAAAAAGAAGACACCTAAAGCTGAGGGAGGAAGTTGTAAAAAACAAACAAACAAACAAAAACTCTAGCAAACCAATTCATGTCATACACACAGAATTATACTAGGGGAATTTGAGAAATGGGGTGCACTAAGGTATAACAAAAGCCAACTCAGCTCCTGAGATTAGCCCAACTCCTCGCAATAAAAACCTAGCAATGAAAAAAAAAAAAAAGAAAGAAAAAGAAAACAATGTGTTATCAGGCATAAATATAAATTACCTCAGTGTTTACTCTCTTACAATAAATTTCCAGATTTCCACTAAATATTACAAGACATATAAATAATTTTAAAAATCACAGTGTCAAGAGACAAAGCAATACAAACAACCAGACTGCGATATGACTCCTACATTTGAACTATCAAATAAGGAATTTTAAAAACCTATGATTAATATGTTAAAAGATCTAACTGAAAAGGGGAAGACAGCAAGCATGAGCAGATGAAGAATTTCAGATCAGAAAAAAAAACTATAAGATATAAAGTAATGGAAATAATTGAGCTGAAACAGTAACAAAGATAATGAATGCTATCTATAGCCATCAGTAGATTTAGTCAAGCCAAGGAAATAGTTGAACTTGAAGATATGACAATAGAACTTATCCACAATGAAACACAAAAAATACAAAAGATGAAAACAAAAATAAAACAAAATAAATAAAAAAAAAATGGGGTATCTGATAACTGAGAAACAGTATTAAAGTGGTACATCCATGTTCTACCTTAAGCCTAAGCTTGTCAGCAATGCTTTGGTTCCTCAAGAGATAACATCCACACTGCACAAATGACTAGTCTTCTGATTTTTCATAGCCTGCCTATGCATACCATAACTAATGACCTGGGACTGGGATACAACAGTCCATTGTGTGGATTCCACCTGTCTACGCAAAGCTGCTGAGCTATATTCTGACCATGATGCCACCCACACTTATTCAGGCTTTCAATACTAGAGCCATAAGCAACCTAAGTGGCACCATAGATACATTTCCACCATGACAGCAAACCTTCTTATAAAAACTAAAGAAGCTTCTATTGGCTATTTTAAATTCAGAGAAGATTTGCAAGATATAGAAGGTAGCACATATGCTAGCTGTATGCCCTGCTATTAGGACATTTGAAGTAATGTTCCTAACTTCACATTTTGCCTTTTAAAGTACATGTCAGATCATTACATAAGAGACAACTTAGAGCCTCATTTGGAGTTGAATGCATCCGGGGATATATCATTTGGGGATATATCCCCAAAAGGCTAGCAAGACAGCTAACCCTTTTCTCCTTACTATTCAACCACATCAGTACATTTCTGACTTCCTGATGACCCTTTATGCCTTAGGGTACTAAATTTTGTGCAAGATTATTGCAAACCTAGTGACGTTCACAACCTCATCATGAGCCAACTCTATAACCGCCTAGTGGACCACCAAATGACCACAGCCCGTCTGGCCAATAAAAACCAGACTTTGGCTCTATTGCCGACTTCATTACTGCCATTGGCCAATGCTGCTTCTCCTTTGCTCTTGTTTTGCTTTGAATCCTGTTAACCTCACTGTCTTTCTACAGCTTTCCTTCTATAGTCCTGCCCCACTATCCCACCCCTCCAAGCTATGGTACTCACACTAAACTGAAGCTTATCTCTGAAGTTTTTCTTGAAGTCATTGGAGAAACCATCACCTTAGATTCCTCTTCAGAATATTCCCCTATCCATCCCCAATATGTAAAGCTCTGCTGCAACATATTCACCACACCACACAAATGCAATGACACCAGAGCCACACTCAATGATGTTGAAAAAGAGATTATCAATACTTACAAAGCAGTATTTATGCTATGGATAACACCAAGCTCAAACCCGTGATGATTCATTATTTACCTCTATGTTTTCAGGAGCTACCAATGGAGTATATAAGCTTCTGTTCTGGGTCTAGGAGTACTCTCTGTCTACTTTGTTCTACTACTCCAGGCTACAGCCTGACATATTCAACTTCTGCACTGTCCTAAATTTTCTCTCTAGATTTTCTCATCTGGCATGGAGAGTTAATTATTGCCTAGAAAGGTCACCACCATCCCATCACTCATGAACAATTCCATATCTTCCCTACCAGGGCCCACTTTCACACTCTCCATAGGCACCATTCATACTTCTAGCTAATTACCCCCAGTCAACCTCACTGAGTTTTCAGTACAGGGTTCACTGCCCTATCCTCATCTCTGATTATGTTTGTTTGTTTTTCCTTGAGGCTCAGTTCATTCTACCATAGCAAGCAACCCCTAGTCTTGAAGAGTCTCTGCTATATGTATTTACTACTCTTGGAGTATGCAATTCAGGTCCTTTGTTGCACTAATTGCTGGGCTTTCCACCAGTCCTTAGATGAATCACCAGCTGTCATTACTCACATCTAGTGAACCTCATAGAAGTATTTACCTTGGCCAGCCCTCCTTTTCCTGAGTACCACTCCACACAACTAATTGTGTACCAAAATATTTATTTAAATTGCTCACTTGGCCTCTTCCTCTGATATGCTTTAAAATTTCTAAGAAACACTCCTGCTTTGCTCATATCAACAAGCTTACTGACACCTCATGAACTGGATTTTCTTCTTATGTCAACCAGTATTCTTCTTGCTGAAGGGCTGTGATGTTACTTTAATAATACTTGTCTGTCCCTCCATTCTCCCACTACCAGAACTTTCTTCTAATATCATATGCACTGTATGTACCCTAGGGGATTGGGGGTTACATTTTTTCTGCACTCCCTGCTTCATGTTTTTCAGCCTTATTCACCACAAAAGGGCTACTATACTATACATTGTGCTTGCCCTACTTACAGGCTTGAAGGTCACTGACACTGCTCTAGGCACCCATAACCCAGTAAGCAAACACGTCATTAATATTTGTCAGAAAATGCTATAGACTGAATTACTGTATCCCTTCTCCAAACTCATATGTTCAAATCTAATTCTCAATGTGTTGGTATTGGGAGGGGCCTTTGGGAGATGAATAAGTCATAAGGGCACCAAACTTATAAATTGGATTAGTGATCCCATAAAAGAGGCTCTAGAGAATTCTTTTTCCCCTTGTGCTATGTGAGGACACTGCCAAAAGACAGCAATTTATGATTTAGGAGGTGGGTCCTCACAACCACCAAATCTTCCAGCCCCTTGATCCTGGACTTTTCAGCCTCTAGAACTGTGAGAAATAAATTTCCGTTGTTTATAATCCATCATAATGGCCTGTGGTATTTTTGTGATAGCAGCCTGCCCATGCCAAGACAGAGAAAATCCAGAGTCCTTGTAATGATTAATCATCACATTCTTGTAAAGAACTACTTGAGACTGGGTAACTTATAAAGTAAAGAGGTTTAATTGGCTTAGAGTTCTGCAGATGGACATACAGGAAGCCTGGCTGAGGAGGCCTCAGGAAACTTACAATCATGATGGAGGGTTAAGGGAAAGCAAACACGTCTTACATGGCTGAAGCAGGAGGAAGAGAATGAAAGAAGTGTCACACACTTTTAAGCAACCAGATCTCATGGGAACTCGTGAAATTATACTGGAAATCAATTACAGAGAATATCAGGAAAGATCTTTAAACACTTGAAAAGTAAACACCATATGTCACAGTAAGCCATGTTTCAAAAGTCACAGAGAAGTCATAAAATGTTTTGAATTGAATGAAAATGAAAAGATAACATATTAAAAAAACAGAATACATGTGCAGAATGTGCAGGTTACATGGGTATACATGTGCCATGGTGGTTTGCCATACCTACTGACCCGTTCTCTAAGCTCCCTCCCCTTACCTCCCATTCCCCCAACAGGCTCCAGTGCATGTTGTTCCCCTCTGTGTCCATGTTTCCTCATTGCTGAAGTCTCACTTATGAGTGAAAACATGCAATGTTTGATGTTCTGTTCATGTGTTAGTTTGCTGAGGATGATGGCTTCCACCTACATCTATGTCTCTCCAAAAGACCTGATCTCATTCCTTTATATGGCAGCATAGTATTCCATGGTATATATGTACCATATTTTCTTTATCCATTCTACAACTGATGGACATTTGGGTTGGTTCTATGTCTTTGCTATTGTAAATAGTGCTGCAATAAACATATGTGTGCATGTACCTTTATAATAAAATAATTTATTTTCCTTTGTATATATATCCAAATGGGATTGCTGCATTGCTGGGTCAAATGGTATTTCTGGTTCTAGATCCTTGAGGAATCACCATACTACCTTCCACAATGGTTGAACTAATTTACATTCTCAACAAAAGTGTAAAAGCATTCCTACTTCTCCACAGTCTCACCAGCATCTTTTGTTTCCTAACTTTTTAATAATTGCCATTCTGACTGGCGCAGGATGGTATCTTATTGTGGTTTTGATTTCCATTTCTCTGATGATCAGTAATGTTGAGCTTTTTTTTCATAAATTTGTTGGCCATGTAAATGTTTTCTTTTGAGAAGTGTCTATTCATATCCTTTGCCCACTTTTTGATGGAATTTTTTTTGTTTTTCTCTTGTAAATTTGTTTAAGTTCCTTGTAGACTCTGTATACTCAACCTTTGTCAGATGGGTAGATTGCAAAAATTTTCTCTCATATTTTAGATTGGCTGTTCACTCTGATGATAGTTTCTTTTGCTGTGTAAAAGCTCTTTAATTAGATCCCATTTGTCAATTTGGGCTTTTGTTGCAATTGCTTTGGTGTTTTTGTCATGAAGTCTTAACCCATGCCCACGTCCTAAATGGTAGTACCTAGGGTTTTCATGGTTTTCTTGTACGGTATTTATGATTTTGGGTTTTACATTTAAGTCTTTAATCCATCTTGAGTTAATTTTTGTATAAGGTGTAAAGAAGGATTCTACTTTCATTCAGTTTTCTGCATATGGCTAGCCAGTTTTCCCAGCATCATTTACCAAATAGGATATCCTTTCTCCATTGCTTGTTTTTGTCAGATTTGTCAAAGATCAGATGGTTGTAGATGTGTGGTGATATTTCTGAAGTCTCCATTCTGCTCCATTGGTCTATATGTCTGTTTTGGTACCAGCATCATGCTGTTTTGGTTACTGTAGCTTTGTAGTATAGTTTGAAGTCAGGTAGTGTGATGCCTCCAGCTTTGTTCTTTTTGCTTAGGATTATCTTCGCTATATGGGGTCTTCCTTGATTCTATATGAAATTTAAAATATGTTTTTTTAATTCTGTGAAAAATGGCAATGGTAGTTCGATGGGAATAGCACTGAATCTATAAACTGCTTTGGGCAGTATGGCCATTTCCACAATACTGATTCCTCCTATCCATGAGGATGGAATGTTTTTGCATTTGTTTGTGTCCTCTCTTATTTCTTTGAGCAGTGGTTTGTAGTTATCCTTGAAGAGGTCCTTCATGTCCCTGTTAGCTGTATTCCTGGTTATTTTATTCTCTTTGTAGTGATTGTGAATGGGAGTTGATTCATGACTTGGCTCTCTGCTTGTCTATGGTTGATGTTAATTTTAGTAAAAGGGGAGTACTATATAACATAAGAGAGAGAAATGTCTTATTCAAAGCATATTTTTTTTGCTATTATTCCTTAGTAGCTAAATATAGTATTTCTTCTAAATACAATAGTTATTAAGCTAGAATGGTAATATTAAGAAGTTCACATTGGCTTTTATTTAATAAAACTTACATACCTTTTGTAAAAGTCATTTCTCTATACTCTAGTAAAGTAAGGAAAACTGGGATATAATTATTTTTGTAAGCTACACATAATTTTTCCTCTTAGATATTCTGTTTTCATGTTGTTTCCAAACTTGATTTTTTTTAAGTAATTTAATACTTTTTAAAATCTAGAAACTCACTGGATTTTTTTTTTTTTTTTTTGTCATAGAAGTTTGAAAAATTCCACCAGGATTTGTCTAGATATGGACTTCTTTTGCATTCTGTTTGCCTGGAAGATGAAAAATAAATTATTACATTTCTCAGTGAATTTTTCATTAGATGAGAATTTTATTTTGTAATTTCAATAGGCTAGAACTTCATTTGTGCAGTTTTATTTTCACCTACAAAAATTCTCATTAGCCACTGAATAGTGTTCTTGCCTGGTTGTTCAAGTTAACATTTTTTACTTATCCACAGTCAAAAATGAGAAAGTAGAGTTAGAAATTTTCTGCAGCATATGTTCTGCTACCCAATTATTCCATTGTATTTTAAATTCCTTATATTATATATCTGAATAATTTATAGTAAGCTCTCACTAGGATTCTTCCTTCAATGGGGACTATTTGATATTCTCTGTATACAGCGTGAGTAAAATGTTCATGTAATAAACACACTGGATCAAGAGAAATAACACTTTGGCTGGCCTTGACTGAATCTTCTTTTGCTTTTCTCTTTTAAATTTTTGGTTTTAGTATTTCTTTTAGTTTTACATTTCTTCAGGAGGTGTTAGAATCATTTACTATTTAAGTGACAGGCTATTAGTTTTCTTATAAATTAATCTGGGTTTTGGTATTTTGCATTAAAAGTTATATTGGTATTGAGACCCAAGACATATTCCAAACAGGTCATGAAGTCTAATTAACCTTTTATCATATTCAACTACTTTAAGTTACATGAACTTGGCTCTGTCCTCTAAATATAACAATACAATTTTGGCATCTCATTAATAAACATGACAGCATTTATTAACACTGCTATGTAACTAAAGTAAAACTTCATCAATTCAAATCTCAGGGAACCAGAAGTAATCAAGCTAGACCTAAACAGGAACAAATTATCTGACATCATATTTTAATGGCAAGAGGGCTGAGAAGCTAAACAACTTGCTGTTTCTGTCAAACAATCTTGATTACTTGTCAGTGTAGAAGAAGTTGGTAGGGTATGGAATAAAAGGTTAATTTACTTGCACTCACATAACCTCTCTCTCTCTTCTTACAGAAAAATAATCAAGGTCATTAATTGAAGTTTTGAAAATCATTTTCTATAAATTCATGACTCACAGATCATATATTTTAAATTACAAATATAATGGTATTTGAGGTCATTCATGCCAAAATATTCTCATGCAAGATTGTTTATTATTTTTATCTGATAATGCTTTCATTAAATGTTTATAGATGAAAAACATATACATTTTTTTAGTCTTGCATCAGAATTCTAAGCTCAAATATTTATTTGCTCTTCAAGTACTCATTCATAAAATATCCTTTCTTTTCTCCTTATATTAACCATGCCTATCTTTATTTTGAGGTTTTGACATCTGGGGCCCTGCTGACCCTAGAGGAAGTCAGCTCACTCTGGAATTAGCCAGTTATTAGACAGAGTAAACAACTCACCTGTGAGCACAACTTTCATATGCAAATAAACCAATAGGGAGTTTACACCCTGTACTATAAGCCACTATCCACCTTCCCTTAGCATTCCAGGGCTAGGTCCTAGAGAACTAGAGACAGCGCCTATGACCCTGACCCTGACCCTGCTGAAATTTCCCTCCCAAGGAAATCACAATAAAGGCTCTTGGCTCAAGATTTTCCCTCTTTCTTTGCCTCCTGACTGCACCTCACCCAACTCATGCTGGCCTATGTGAGCCCCTGGGTCTCCACCTGTAACTATAACAAACTATCTTTTTGTTGTTGTTTTTTAGAGATAGGGTCTTACTCTGTCACCCAGGCTGGGATGCAGTAGTATGATTATAGCTCACTGCAACCTCCAACTCCTGAGCTTAAATAATCCTCCTGCCTCAACCTCCCAAGAAGCTAGAACTACAGGCACATGGCATCATACCCAGCGAATTCATTCATTTATTTGTAGAGATGGGGGTCTCGCTATGTTTCTCTGGCTGGTCTTGAACCCCTGGCCTCAAGTTATCCTCCCACCTTGGACTCCAAAGCATTATGGGTGTGAGCCACTGAGCCTGGCCCACAAACTATCTTTTCAATGGCAGTCATCTGATCTGTTGGCCTTGACATAACACAGTAATAAAACCTCTTAAAACTTTCACTCTCTATCCTCCCTCCCTCCTTCCCTTTCTTCCTTCCTTCTTTCTTTCTTTCCTTCCTTCCTTCCCTCCCTCCCTCCCTTTATGTGTGGAAATGTGTAGAAACCACTGGCTATATAAATGAACCATTACCAATTAGCAAAATGTTGTACTGTCTTGGCTAGGCTATAGAAAATAAATTTTAGCAAAATGAGTACAACAAATTTTGGATGGACATATGTTCTTTCATATTTAATAATCCCAAGTGTGAAGAAACACTTCTAAAATCTGCCTTGAGTTATCTAAACTTTAGATGAGTGGGTCAGTCTTTATTCACCAGAGCGCTTAAATAACAGCACGTGTTCTTTTCTTTTTATTAACTACAAACAAATACCAAGTTTAAATGTAAACGTTGACTACTAAACAAAATATGGATACAGAGTTTTAAAATGGTGCCAACCTCACTTTACCCATTAAATTTTAATCATGGATTTGGAAAATGTAATAATCTAAATTTGCTGAAATCAAAGAACTAAAGGGTAAATTAGCATTAAAATTATTTTCTCACACCTCAAGAAAAGCCATTTCTAAATTAGATTTTTTTTTTCTTACTAATTACAGACAATATTTGTGAACTCCATTTTATTTGGATTGCATACCTTTTAAAATGTGTAGTTCAGTTTTTTGGATTTTCATTTTGTTTTGTTGACTTTCTCTTTCCACTCAAGTTTTAGCCTAATTCCATTTTATTTTTTACTTTAAGCCTTCTAAATTGTTCTCACTTGTAACATCATTTATTTTTTAATTCCCCCATCTCCTACTCTCCTTGTTTGCTTGTGATCTATTTGCCCACTCTTTCCTTTTCTCATGAGGAAGATATTCATTCATTCTCCCTTCTATTCACTTGTGAATTTTTTTTCTGGGCACTTACTATCTTCCAGTAATAATACAAGTCCTAAGGGACACAGAATGACAAGACAATTTCTATTCTGGAGGAGATGAGAAAGAGAAAGAAAAGCCACTAATAATTAAGATAAAATATGAAATTGTTGTAATAAAACTAAATAGTAGTGCTATGTGCAAACAACAGAAAACTTACCAAACTGGGAGGAATGAGGTAAAAAAGATTTTTGCAGAGCCATGGCTGTCAGAGAGGGGAATTGTAGGACAAATGAAAATTTTGCAGGGAAAAACGGGGGAATATAACATTTGTGACTAAGTTATCAGAATCATCCAATTGACTATTCTAAAACACCGAGATAGAACGTAAGCACAGAAAGCCTAGAATTTTGGTAATACTCAGTTTATTCTCTTCTCATGCCTGTTAGTATACCTTACCTGACCTGTTCTCTTCCCTAGAAAGCTACTCCTTTCAGCTGCTTCTCTGTACCTCCTTACTATCTTGCTTTCTATTTTGGTTCAACCAAGGGTTGGCATTGGTAGCAGACAGGAGGGTGGGAGGAGAGAACAGAAGGTGCATTGATTCCTAACTCTTTTCTTAATTCCATGGAGATGTACTGGTAGAAGCTCTGTCCCTCCACGACTGTAGCTTCCCTCTAGATGGCCCGTCCATCTAGGGCAAAGGAGCCATGGACTTCTTCCCTCTAGAATTTGCTCCTCCATGTTTCCAATTCTCACTGAGTTCTGGTAACATCCTTCCTCCCTTGTCTCTTTGACCATAGGTGTGACAATACTCTTCCACTATTTCTATTTCTGAGAGGCCTACAAATACTTTATTTGTCCAAATCTCAGCTGCAAGTTTTCAGTACCTTTAATCAACAACTTTCATTTTAGCCATCTCAGTTAAATGTTGTATTTTATAAGTATTCTTACTGCCATGACAGGAAGAAATTTAATCCTGAATGACCTTTAAAATATCAATTATTTAAAAAATCTTGTTATAACCTGATTTAATATAATCTTGGGTTTCAGTATCTATTTGTATAAACAAAGAAATAAATGACAAGCCAGGAAAAATAATGACAGAAAGCATGCAAACATAAAAGCCCCCCAAATCTTAAAAATCTCTGAATGTCAAACAAGATTTCTGAGTCAACTTTGGTTATGAAACAACAGGTAGAAGGGGGCCTTATTTATTTTTTTCAGAACTAAATGCAAAGTCTAGCAGAAACATTCACAAATACACAAGATGATTGGGTCTCTAGATAGATGGTATTATCAACCCAGTAACAAAAATAACAAGACACCATAAGCAGGGACTTTGTGGGAGAAGTTTTTTTAGCCATGTCCTTTTCTCTTCCTTAATTGACCTTGGGATAATAATTGTCTATTCTGTTCATGTAGATGGGAAAGAAACAACAAAGAATCAACTGAAAACAAAATAGTAAATTTAGGAGATGGCTAAAGAGTAGCTCAGATTAAAAATAATAATAATACATATATAAAACGAGGGCTGTTGGTGCCCCAGATACTCAAATCCCATTTCATAAACTCCATTTCCTGGAGGAAAATATCTCTAGGTAGGTCATAGAGTAGGAATAGTGGATAAATCAAACAGGATAAAGTGACCAGCCAGGATTGCAACATCATAAACTACACCTGTGCCTCCAATCTGCTCCCTAAAGTTACCTGCAAGAATATGTAAGACTCCTGGGTTTTTGCCTGGCCCCAAATAAATAGCACAGGCCAAGGTAATTATAACTGATGGTAATAGATAATGAATAAAAAATAAAAATACCTGATAACTAAAATTCCCAATGGTATATGAGCCTCTGTGTGTGTGATATATTTGTATAATGAAACATCTATGAAATTCAATCATTATGAAAGAAAACTAAGCTGAAGAGTCTACAGCAGAAAAAAAAAAAAACAGAACTAATGAATTAGGTAGACTAATAATAATAAGCATAATAATTATTGTGATGGTTAGTATTAGGTGTCAACTTGATTGGATGGAAGGATGTCTAGATAGCTGGTAAAGTCTTGTGTTTGGGTGTGTCTGTCAGGGTGTTGCCAGAGGAGATGGACATTTGAGTCAGTGGACTGAGAGAAGAAGATCCACCCTCAATCTTTGGGCTGCTAAAACAAAGCAGGTGGAACAAGGTGGGCTAAGCTGGCATGCTGAGTCTTCCGGCTTTCATCTTTCTCCCATGTTGGATGCTTCCTTCAATTCTTCTTGCCCTTGGACATCAGACTCCAGGTTCTTCAGCTTGTGGACTCTTGGACTTACATCAGTGTTTCGATGGGGCACTCAGGCCTTCACACACAGACTGAAGGCTGCACTGTTGGCTTCCCGGCTTTTGGGCTTGGACTGGCTTCTTTCTTCCCCAACTTGTGGAAGGCCTATTATGGGAATTTGCCTTGTCATCGTGTGAGCCAATTCTCCCTAATAAACTCCCTTTCATATATACATATATCCTATTAGTTCTGTCCCTCTGTGGAACCCTGACTAATACATAGGCTGTAAGAGACATAGATAGAAACCAGGAGTCCAGATGGAAACAAGCCAGATGAGAGGTGATAATCACCAATTACTTTTACAGAGATGAGAGAGGATACTGAAAATATAAAGCAAAAAAAAGAAGAAGAAGAAGAAGGTGTATGTTTATATGTTTTAAACAGAAGAATCAACTGGAACTACTGAATATGAAAAGTACATGTAGTTGTCGAAATAAAGAAGTCAGTTGAGGTATAGAATAGAAGAATGTTTCCAGCTAGAAAATGCACTAGTGAGTAACAAATCATGGCAAAAATATTATTCTAAACACATGAGAAAGAGATAGAAGAAATGAATGAGAAAGAAAAAAATAAACAGAAATGAAATAGCCATTGTTATACCTATTTAAAAGACCTGTCAGAAGAAGTGGAGGAAGGGAATAAAATTTCAAAATTCCTTATAAAAATGTCTTAAAATGTTTGTAAAATAATGGCAGGGACTTTTTCAGAATTAAAGAAAGTTGTAAGAGCTCCATTTAAAAGAGTTTATAAGTGTCCACAGGATAAGTTAAAACACACACACAAACACACATATACATAGTTTAGTAAAGTTTTAAAAATATCAAATACAAGTAGAAAACTCTATATCCAGGAAGGATAAACATTTTACATACACAACAAAAAATAGTAGATAGAAAAAGGCATGGAATGATATCTGCAAACTTCTGACAACAAATAAAAAAGAACGTTAAGCCTACAATTACATTCCCAGTTACACTATCAGTTAAAGGAAAAGGGAAATAAGTATATCATCGAATATATATTTGTATGATTATGAATAATGAAATTATTTAAAAAGAACAACTTTCCACTGTAAAGCACTTTCAGAAGAACTGCACCCAAAAAAGGTAGCATGAATCTTTGAGTTTACTTCTTTATAGAATGTTTAGTTGAGAAAAAAAATAGTAAATTATATAAATAAGCAATGACTATAAGTTATGTAAAGTAGCATATTTGCAAAAGTTCAAAACTAAAATTGCACATGAGAGAAAAAGACCAGAGTGAGATGAAAACAGACCAAGCCATTCTCTAACTTGAGAGAAAGGCATATATTTTAGTAAGTTTTAAAAACTGAGAGGAGAAAGTAAACATAACATGAGTCCTATTATTAGAGGTGTAATTAATGATAGAATATAAATGCAACATAGTTGTCAGACCAGCAAAATAGCATTCAGCGCAAGTAAATAAAAAATTAGTAGGAAGAAATAAAAATTGATATTAAAAAAGATACATGATTTAAGATAGGAGAAATAAGTTCTCATTTAAAAGTAACGATGATAAATCTATATTAATTTAACTCACCAATAAATAAGGCTTGCACATGAGATTAAAGAATTCAGGAATAAATTGCCTATAGGAGAAAAATTTAAATTAAAGAAATATAGAAAGATTGAAAATAGAGGATGAAAAAAGATGTACTTGAAATAATAAGCTCATGTAAAACAAGAGTAGAATTTTACATTGGCAAAATAGAGATGAAAGCAGAAAAATTAACAAAAACTTTATAAGACATCAATAGAAAAGTTTCATAATGAAAATTATATTTAATAGTTACCCACATATACAATCTAAGCAAGAGATCATTTCCTTATACTTCAGAGAAAATACACATTATTTTCTAGCACATATCTTCACAAAGTCATTTACATAATAATTCTCAAAGATTCAACATTATAGAGACTCTGGTTCTTTCTGCACTGATATGTAATTATAAAGTGATAACTAAAATGTAACTACAAAAATCTATGTATATAGAAACTAAAATGCATATTAAATAGCTCTTGCCTTAAAAGAAAAATCATCTTTCCTATGGGGGTAGTCAAAGCATTTCTTGGAAGGAAGTTTATAACATTGAACACATTTATGAAAATTCTATAAACTACAGATTACCCAGAAACTCCAGTAAAGGGCATTAAAAGAAAATCAAATTAATTAACAGCTCTAGTTCATGGATGATAAACTTAACATTGGAAAACTGTCAACGATCTCCAAACTAATCTATAAATTCAGTGAAATTCCAGTGAAATACTCAAATAATGGGGAGGGTCTCATATGGGTCCATAAAGGAACCTGGTTTCAATAACTGGTAATGACCAGATTGTTCATCTCTAGGGAAGATGTCCAGGACAGAATACTCTGTGATGATTAAAGGTTATGGTATTATATAGAGCAAAAAGGGGTTGAATATGAAAAATAACACAATTATATGTAAGATAAAATGTGATCAATTAAACCACACAAAAAACTATGTATTTTTTTCAAAGCTATATGCATATGCAGCTGTTCTAATAAATATATTTAAGTTATATATAGGAAGGGCAGAGTAGATGCAAACAAAAAAATAGGAAAAGTTTGAGAAATGAATTGGAATAATAAAATTTTTTATAAAGATAGGTTTAAGTAGATCAATGGTGGTAGCTTCCTATAATTGAGGAGTAAAGTCAATCTATGCACCAAAAATACAATAATAACAATTAAAAAAAAAACCATTTCACCCATTGGCAGTAAACTAAACTTTCACATATGTTGACAAATCCCTAGTTTCACTGCAGAGACCCCTGAGAGTCCCTGAGAGCAAAGTATTTAGTGTTCACAGAAGCTGTGCAGCCCTACCTCCGTAACTTTTGCTTCTTTAGTCCATCCCACTGCAGAGAGTTGGGGAGCACTGAACGTCCACTCTAGTCAATGCTGCCAACCAGGACTGAAGCAAGAGGGGCTCACCTAAGTCCCAACTCTCTTTACATTAGCCCAACCTCACAGGAAGTCTCCCTGTTCCAACTCTGTTCTACATTTCACCATTAGAATTAAAAGCTTGTTTTTGGTTTGTTTTTCTGAAATGCTTTATTATTTTCCTACATTGATTTTTTTTTTTATTTTTACTTAAATCTGTACCTAAGGTTGAGTGTCATGGCTTAGAGAAAGTCAAATATTTCTCCAAAATAATTTATTCAATTTTTTAAAATTCTTCCCAAAATGAATTGCTAGGAAACACAAGTTTTGTTTAGGAGATCTACATTGAAAATAAACTTTTCAATAAGGTTTTTGTTTAGTTTCTAATGAAAATCATAGAATCTTTACATTCTCTCACATTTTTTTTTAAAAAAAAGCACTTTTTTTTTTTTTTTTTTTTGAGACAGAGTCTTACTTTGTCACCCAGATGGAGTACAGTGGTGAGATCTCGGCTCACTGCAAACTCCACCTCCCAAGTTCAAGTGATCCTTCTGCCTCAGCCTCTATAGGTGCATGCTACCATGCCCAGCTAACTTTTTGTATTTTTGGTAGAGATGGGGTTTTATCATGTTAGCCAGTCTGGTCTCAAACTCCTGACCTTTCAGGAAATATTTTGAGGCTACATCATGTACAAAAGTAGTTACTCAGGGAAGCCTACTAATGTATGAAAATATAAATATTATCATACATATTAGATTTAATTGAGTATAAGAACAAAGAACTAAGAAGGGTTTATTCTGGTCTAGCATTGACTTTTGGGGTATGGGAAAATACCAAGTGAAAGGTATATTACATTTGGCAATATTAAAATTCAGTATTAAGATTAAAAATGATTAAGAACTTTTAAAAGTTGAAATACATCTTAGGATCATGGTTCCAGAACCTGACTTTATGTGGGATTCAGTGGGGGCTTAAAATAAAAGTACTGTTTTCTAGACCCTAGCTAGACCAAGCTACTGGGATATGTGCAAAATATTTAAAGGTAACTCAGTTGCTACATTTTATGAAAATTATAAAGAGAAAAGTTGAAATAACAATTTTATGGGTAATATGCCCATCACCTAGATGCTACCTAGATACTAACATTTTAGCATACTTGCTTTATATACACATCTATCTCTCTAGCCATACATCTTATTTTCTTTTTTTTTTTTTTTTTAATACAAGGTTATGTTCCTTCAGAATGTCCTCATTCATCTCTTATTTTCTATGCATTTCAAAGTTTCAGACATTCATATACCTTCTCCTCCTCCCAAATACTTCAGCAGGTTCCATACTTCTTTACTTCTTATCTTTTCAGTTAAAATGAATATTCAATACAATATGCAAATCTTAGATGTACTACTCAATGAGTTTTGACACGGGTAATAAAAGGTAATGAAGATATATTGTCATAATTCCAGAGATGCCAGTAGTTTATAACTCAATATTCTGTTGAAATAGTCTGTTCTTACAGATCTATTTCAAGCACAGAAACAAAATCACCCATATAATGAACAGTAGAGAATGACCCCCTCAAATGTGTGTTTACCATTACATAGAACTGGCTGATGAAATTCAGTTGACTGTTAAGGCAGATTATAAATATAACTTCATCCTAATAGCCTGTCCTGAGTTCTCCCATCAGGAACTTTCCATTCTGTGCAACTGCAAATAGGCATAGGCAGAGATAATCCCATAGACAGATACATAGGTGCATTGTACTTTCCACTAAATTATCTTGCCTTACAATCTAATTTGGATTTTTGCTTGCTTATCTTAATCTGTCGCTCCCTGAGTACAGGAAGATTATGTCACAAAGTACAATGCATGTCTACGCTAGGCCCTTAGTACATGAGGGTTGGGTTGTTTGAATTTTAAAGTCAAGAATGGGGACCTATTTTATTTGTCAGAGGGTCTTTCAATGTCTTTAGTAGATATTGAATCTAACAGATAATACTGTACTTGCCTCATGAATAACTCAATTGGAATCCTCGTTTACAACAAATACATTATTTCCTTCTAATCCAACTTTTTAAAATACATGGAAATTGCATTTAGGAGAGGAGATTAATTCTTAATTTCAGTAATTTTTCTGGAAAACTTACTCTTTAAATAAAATGATAGATTGGCCATGTTTAAAGTATTGCTTGTTGTAGTGCTTGAATTTCAGCCCTAGATGAATATTGTCAACAAAACCAAAGCAGTGATATGAGTAATTTAGCTACCACGTAGAAAGTACAAACCAACCTATGACTCCTGTTTCCAGCATTCTGCCCTTGGCTCCTAACTTGGGTAGCTAATAGTGACCAGTGTGTGCAATATTTTAATGAGTCAATTTTCTCCTTACAGCTATGTAATTTTCAGTGGTTGTAATTGGATTTCCCACATTACTTGTGTAGAGAAGCAAATATGCATCCTCCAGTATAGAAATTTGATGATTATGCATTGCTGTATCCCATACCATAGCTCATCTATGGTTAAATAGGGGCTTTCATTCAACAGAGCTATCAATCTGGCAGCTTTCGAAAATACTATATTCATGGCAAGAAGAAAAATGTCCTAAAAAGAAATTGAGTAAAATATATTGGTAAAAATTTAAGAGTAGATAAATGGGCTTGATTATAATCAACTGTGAATTATCTGTGGCTATTTTCATATAAATGATGATAAAAAATAAATTGTCTTACACTGAAAGTAAAAAATACATATGTTAAAGCTATATAGATAAGAAATCTATATATCTCTTTATTTAATTTTTTAATATGGCTCAATATTTTCATCAAATTCTGTAACATTACATATTCTAACATATTTTAATATTCATTTCTGGTAAAAAAAAAAAAAAAAGAAGAGAAAAGCATGGTAAACATTCCCTTTAGAAGGTTGCACTGAGTAAAATGTTCCAAAATAAGCTATAAATAAATTAGTTCAAGGGTGGAAAATTCAATTTAAATAATAAATTAGAAACATATCAGAAATTAGATTCTTATGTTTTAAGGTAGCTTTAAAAACTTACTCTGCCCAAGCCTGTTAATGCTAGCAATGTAATTATTAAATCATACTTAAGTTAAACTGCAAATTACTTACAAAGTATATATTTGATTTACATGCCTTCCATATTTGTCAATTCTCTGATAAAATTAATTGCTAAAATGTTTTATTGATAACCATGCTAGGAGATGAATGAGCTTTAAGCACTTTAATAGCTTAACCTCTGATTAAAACTCTCATAATCAATCCTTGACACAGAAATATTCCTTAATTAAATATTTCAAATAATGAGATGATAGGAACATGTAATTGATAAAGCTTTAGTTACTTCACATTTGCTGCAACATTATAAAAGTTTATAAGAAAAGTATTAAATAAACTATAGATGTAGCCTGAGTTCTTTGTTTTATTAAAATTCTTCAAAATATTTTGAGGAATGTTTATTATGTAAAGCCAACTATACGCTATTAACTGTGATTTCTCACTTGCAAACGGGGACAACTAAATGTCAAAAATATAATTCCTATGCATCTGCTTAAATATCTGTAGCCTAACGTTCAAATCACTCCAAAGTTGGTCATTTTATATATATATTAAATATATATATACACATATGTGTGTGTGTGTATATATATGTATATATGTGTGTATATATATACGTATATGTTTGTATATACATACGTATATATGTGTGTATATATATATGCATATATATGTGTGTATGTGTATATATATATATACACACACACACACACACACATACACGCCATGGCTATTCTTAAAACATATAATCCCTTGGTAATTTTAGAACAAATTTCCTTCAAAGAGATTATAGTATCGTTTGTTGTACTTATATTTTAGTGGCTTTCATAATGATGTTTTTAAGGATTTTTATTTTTGAGAAAGAAAGATAATGAATGGAAATTGTAGCAGAAAGATAACTCTGCATTTCTAAAAATGTACCAAATAAGATACATTTTTTGGAAATTGCTACTAGGAAATTTACAAGAGAAAGATCATTGTTTCATATAATGAAAGTTGAATATTAACTTTACCATCTAAGCAAAGAGTTGCACCATTGGCAAGAAAACCCTACCCTTTGTATCAAAATAGAAATGAGCATAGGCATGTAATCAGACATTTAAGAGATTCTGAAATTGTGAATATAAAAGTTAAGAGTTCAAAAGCAATTGTGGAAAATACAAATAAGTAAAGAGATATAGCTTACATGTCCATGCTTGATAATCCTAAAAGAGTATTGCTCTAGCAGGACTGAGGAGTAGTTTAAGATGGCCCTTCCTATATGGGAGGATTAAAGCAAAGCCCAGCTGAAGTCAATGTTCAAAGGTGGATTATTCCTGTATGTGAACACCAGTGTTGCAGTAGGGGCCATGGTGGCTGTTGGTAAAGCTTGTACCAGGTGACTTTGTAGAGCTGGGTGACATGGTAGGGGAAAAAGCCAGAAGCAGAGGCCATGTGCCCAGGATGTACCATATAGAAAGAAATTATAAAAGAGTGCAAAGTAGTTGTCTTTAACCAATCATTGATGTTTTAATGATTCTTTGTGAGGGATTGGCCTTCACTCCCTCCTCACAAAACAGCTGGGAAAATGAATATGGTCTGTGACTCATGTGTAATCCTCTGCTTTACAGGAATTTTTAATAAATTTTTTACATGTCCAGTAATATCTCTTGAAAGCCACTATTTTGACTTACAGTTTTCACTGTAACACCTAAAACTTAAAATTAGAAAGTTGTGGCTTATGAGATATATAATTATAATCCAGAGTACCAAATGTATTGCTCTGGTATAACTTTTATATTTCTGTATTTGAACCAAATACACTCCATGATCTATTCTGGATGCCTTTTATCATTTGCCCATTTTTCCCTTGAGTTCCATACCAGCAATGGTTTGGGCAGATGGGTATTTAAGCTTATCTTTGAGCTTCAGAAAAAACAAAGATTCGGCATTAAGTTGAACTTTGAGACTGTTTGTGAGTCAGGACATATGTTTGTGGGCAGCTGTTTTTTTTGTGGCCAAATTTGAAGCACTTACTTCAAACTGGTGTATTCTACCATATGGAGATATGATTTCCAGCCAAAACATTTAATTAACAATGAATTGAGATGACCCTGTCTTCACTTATGCCACATGCAAGTGCTGAACAAAGTGACAAAGCAAAGACAAGTGTACTTGAAAACTAGACCAGGTCCCTGCCCTTCCCATCTGGTCATGATAACACCCAACTTATTTTTACCTTCCTCTCTCTGCTGTATTTTATTGCACTCCTCATGGAGCCGAGCAATAGATAGAGGAAAAAGCACATATATTTGGGAGCAAATAACACAATTTGGTTGGCAATAGTTGTCTCTTCTAGAACTAACGTGAAGCAACTTATCAGAAAGCAGAAAACAGGGAAATACGAAAACCATAATCTCACTTTTATAAGTATTTCAAGGCTATTATTATAAATGCTTTTTTAAAGGTTACATATATTAGCTCTGAAAATTTCATTGAGTTACAAGGCAAAATCAGAGGAATAGAAGAAAGAATATGTCCAGAAACTTAAGACACAATTGCTCATTTCTTGACATTGTTCTAGTTTCTGAAGTATAATCAAGAACATGATAAATAAAAATGTAGAAGTTATAGAGCATCAAGAAGAACAAACCATCCATTATGATAAGAAGATTATTTCATGGAGGAAATTCCCAAAGTAATATGTATATTTTTAAAAAGACTATCACCACAGGTTACATATTCTCACAGAAAAGATTGGCTGTAACAGCTAATACCAAAGGCAGAACATGCCTCAGTAATGAATCCCATGATATTTCCATGAACAAAAAGAACCAGAAAGAACAAATGTTGCCAATGCTAATAAAGAAAAAAATTAGTTCAAATATCTCCTTAAATTAGCAGTATTACCTTTTCCAAAATTCAAGGGTAATAAAATTATTAAGAAGATCATATTAATATGTTTACATTTTGTTAACCTCTTTTCTCCTTTACTCTAAGTTTTGAAAATAATAATTTTGGATATTATTATGATCTAAGAATATTTATTGGGCCTTAAAAGTTCTTCTATTACAGCTGATTGTAAACTTTACCTAAGTTGTCTTGATCCAGGAGAGGATAACAAGCATGCGGTCTTTGAAGCAAAGCATCGGGTCTTAAACCAATTTCATCAATATTTAAGAACATTAGAAACTTCATTACTTTGATGCCATAATAAACCCAGTTGAAAGGTATTTAAAACCATCAATTGCTTTTTATTATAGAATGCAAATAATGTTTGCTTGTCTTGCTTTTCTATTTTCACTAAAACGAGCTGTTCAATGGTGTTGAGTAGGTACACCCTGAGAAAATAATGACAATGTTTAAGTTATTTTTGGTACTTGCAAGCAAATAATCAGTAAAGATGACTTTCATTAGAAAAATCATTGTGGTTAAACAAGTATTAATTACATGAAAATACACTCTTGGATTTTGTAAAAGGCACATTTTAAAAGCAGTGCTCAGAAATGTCTGTCTGCTTCAATCACATCATTCAGTGAGTGGGACTGGTGTTCCTCTCAGTGGGAGCTGCCATCATAATGACACTTCGCAGCAGGAACTCAGTTGGATGATGCAAACTAGAATTTCAAAAAAGCCTTTATGTTCAGAAAGCATCCCAAATCAGAAAGATTCCAAGCTGCAGTGGAAAAGTCCCATGATTTATCTTCAGAGGGAAGCATTTTGTTAACTGAACAAGTTCTAACCAGATGTTAATTGAGCATAAAATTACAAAACTTGGCTGACACCACGGCAGATTGTAAATCCACTGGGTAGAGGATAGGCTGACCTCTGTGTCCTACATTGTACCTAGCATGATTTGGGGTGGTCTGTAAATACCAAGTAAATGCATCTGGGAAATATTTGGAGTTCAAAAATTACTTCTGAAAAGATAATGCCACGTCTAGGCATATTTTCTTACTAGTATTTTATTAGTAGTAATTGTTACAGTATTCTGCCACTTACAAAACACTTGTAAGATGTATTAATACATTTCATTGACATCATAACTTGGGTACTATTTTTCCTAGGAATCTGAGATTCAGCATGCTTTCCGCCCCCAAAACTGTGCTGCAAATAGCAGAATGATTATGTGAACCGTCTTCTTTGCTCAGAAACGTCTCTAAGAAAAATCTCCCTGAGGTTACTCCAATACACTTTAACTTAATTTGGTCAATAAATTCATACATACTCAATTTGAATTAGACCAACATTAAAGTCAATTAGCATGTTAATATTTTTATTTGATACTTGGGACAGTAGTACATGCTTCTAAAGGAAATGCAAGTCATTTTCATATCTATATGTACACATAAGGCTTGGACAGTGAAAAAGATTCTTTTAATACCCTTACTAAACCCTGTTCATCCTACTTGCCTCTTATCTCTTACTACATACATCAAGTGAGTATTCGCACCATCTGCCTCCATTTTTATATTATCCACTCTCTTTCCAACTATCTCCCTATCATTTCTACCACCATCATTCTATTGAATTTCAAAAATCATTGGTGACCTTCAAATTAACACAATCAAACCTGTTGTCTTGGTCCTCATCTCTCTTGGCCTTCCTATATCTTTTAACGTTCTTATTTATTCTTTCTTTCTCGTTAATATTTTCTTTGACAAATTCTGTCTTTGTTCCTTATGATCCTGCCCTCTAACCCATGCCCTTGTATTTTTGGACCCACAATCATAAACTCTCTACTGATGGTGATGGAATGTTACTTTTGAACTAAATAACAGCCTTAAACTCAATGGTCTAGAAGCAAACTTGCCCTCTACACTACAGACCAGCTTTCCACTCACTTGCTCATTTCTGACAATTGGCTTATCCGCATCCCAGCCACCTGTAGTTGAAGACTTTTTACCCTTCTGGTTGCCAAAATCCATCAGTTCTTTTGTCTCAATCACTGTCTTTTCTTACACTATATTTCAGGAACATCTCTTTCAGATACTACGCCTGGAACACAACTTAGTAATACACTCTTACTTAAAAGGGTTCAGTATTCTCCTCTCCACCTCTCATTTCACCTACTATATGGAGTCCAGCCTGCTAACTTCTTCAGACAAATTCAAAGTTATTTCTGTTTATTCAAGGCAATATGATGTCAACAAGTTACTCATATATTTTATATTCTATATCTTTTACATTTAGGGCTGAACTCATATCTTCCTCTCTCTGGAAAGTGTTATTCCTACAGACCATATTAATGAATTATCCTAAAAGGACCAGAAGAGACGCTAATTTTCCGTTGTAGTTTTACTTGATTTTGTGAGTCAAATTACTTTACTTGATTTTGTGAGTGTATTACTAAGTTGTGTTCCAGGCATAGCATCTGAAGGAGATGTTCCTGAAATATGGTGTAAGAAAAGACAGTGATTGTGACAAAAGAACTGATGGATTTTGGCAACCAGAAGGATAAAAAGTCTTCAATTACAGGTGGCTGGGATGAGGATAAGCCAATTGTCAGAAATGAGCAAGTGAGTGGAAAGCTGGTCTGTAGTGTAGAGGGCAAGTTTACTTCTAGACCATTGAGTTTAAGGCTGTTATTTAGTTCAAAAGTAACATTCCATCACCATCAGTAGAGAGTTTATGATTGTGGATCCAAAAATACAAGGGCATGGGTTAGAGGGCAGGATCATAAGGAACAAAGACAGAGAATTTGTCAAAGAAAATACTTTCCTTCCCAATAAAGTATTACATATTATTATCTTTCTTTTCTTTTTTTGAATTTTGTGTTGATATAACTATGTATTTGCACACCTTGGGTTATTTATGTCTAGGTCAGTCTGTCTCTATCTATCTGTCTATCATTTTATCATTCTCTTTTTTTATTAAAATATTGATCCTTGAATACTATACATTTCTTAAAGTGAGTAGTATTTTCATTTATTTTGGCACCGTTAGTAGTAATTACATATAATAAATTCCTAATGTGATAAATAAATAATTGAATGAAAGATGGTCAAATTGCATCACGATCAGGAGAAAAAAATATCTGTAAGGAACATCAAGGGATGTAGAATCGAAGGACACAGAAATACAAAACACTCACTGAGGAACTATGGAAATTGAGGTCAGAAAATCTGGAAAAATTCACCTCTTAGAGATAAAGGCCAATAACAAGTCTGGAGTTCAATGAGCCTATAGGTGAGCAGAGAAAGATAGCCAGAAATATATCACTGGAGGGATCCAACAACCAGATAGGAACCATGAACTGGGACATGTCCAGGAATTAGAAATGAAGAAGAAACATGTCAAGATATTAAAGTTGTCAAGGAGCCAATTCTCTGGACCACTACCATCTAGATCAAAATTTTCTCTATGATTCTTCCTTCTGCCTTGTGCTCTTGTATTTTGGCACCATCACAATCCAGAGAGTTTCAGAAAGCAAGGTTTTCCTTCGGGCATCTGTTTTTATATTTATTTTATTGGCAGGAACTGAGCTGATGACAGGGTATATGCTGGGCTGGGCTGTATTGTGAATCTGTGAAGTGGCAGTTACACATAAAGGACAAAAGCGACAGAAGACACTGTGACTGCAGCCCAGAGCTGAGTGCAAATAATTCAAACACACATTATATAACAATTTTAAAAGATTGATCCACTCAATTATTTTTGAAAATAGGTGAGCATCTATATACACCAAGCACTGAGCTGGACTCTCGTGCAAAACAAGTTAAGCATAGACCCCGGTCTCATGGAACATGCAGTGTATTGGGGGTACTGACCATAAACAGGCACACATAAAAATCTATGCCTATAAATGCTGATGGCAACTCATCTGCAGAATGGTGAGCCACAGGTATAGTGGTTAAGATAAGGTTGGACAGATAGGGAACATCCAGGTATCTACAGCAATGAGATCGACAATCACAGAAACAATTAGACTGTGCAATAAAAGCCAAAATATAATTTACAATAATATACCAAATTGATGTGAGGCTGTTTGGGAACTTTACTTGAGAGAGTTGTAGGAGTTCAGACAGAGTATTTAATGGAATCCATTACATGATATATAAACTCTAACTATATAGTAGTCTATGGAAATATTATATCTTTTATTTGGATAATGGCTTAAGCTGTCCAAAACAAAATTTACGTGCCCCTCATTCACCTCCAAAATTTTCAAACTGGTCTAATTTAGTAGCCTTAGTCACTTTTTTTACTCCAAATTTCTCTCTCTGAGAATGACATTCAGTTGGCATCTTTGCTTCTGAAACAAATTTAGAATTCGGGGTCACAGAGATGTCATTTTTTAACAACACATTCTACCTCAGCTGGAAATTTTGAATGTCTGTTGGGTTAATTGCTTCCAAAAGAGAGACAGACAAATGAGATGCTCCAGTAATACTGAGTGGCTATGTATTCCTTTTTGTGTTTAGCTTCTCCTGTTGGAGCTGATTTTCTCAAAGAACAAGAAATGCACTCTCTCTTTGAGGCCGCAAGAATGACAGTGAGGCACAGAGGCCAAATGCACAGACTGGCATCTCACTGACCTGCAAACTCCTCGGTTCTCCTCTCGTGGGGGCATCATGCTAATAATTAGTACAATATCTTTCTTTTCCCCCTTTGCACTCCCGGAATCTGCCTGGAAGAAAGTCTCGTGCACTCTAGATCTCTCTGAGGGCTTGTTGAGCAATTGGCAAGCCTATTCTTTTGGGAAAAAGTTATCTTCTACTGAGGAATTAGTTTTCATCCTGCATTGAGAACCAATGTCAAATTCAGTAGGCGTTCAGGAAAAATCACACTCAAATTTCCAGAAAGCTACTCATGCTGCATCCTTCAACAAGAGCAGAAATTCAAAAATTTCACCAAAGATCATAAATATATGAGGTTCTTAAGTCGAATTATTATGCAGCAGCCAACTATTAAGGGTCTCTTTTTAAAACTCTTCTCAGTGTCAAAAATTCTCCAAGAAAGAAATCGTTCACAGTACATTAACTTCGGAGAGATGGCATCTGTTCTGGATTAGTCGTGTGTTTTGAGTCTTCAATGACAAGATTAAATAGGATTTTATTCACCTCATGTATTTTTGTTTTTTGCATCCTGTATAGGATGCACATGCGCGTGCCCACATGCATACATTCGCACACATCAGAGTTACATTTAAATCCTAAACTTGAATGTAGGTTTGTTGTCTGGCTATATTCATCAAACACAACAGTGGAACCACAGGAAGTATAATTAAATGAGGATTTTTGTTTGTTTAGCTGAAAAATATTTAGCTTCTTCATTATTAGGATGGAAAGAAATTGTGAGGGGAAAAACGCATGATACCAGTCCCTATGTCCAGCCCAGGGGACTTCTTTCTGGACCCTAAGGAGAGATCTTAAGGAGAGATAACCTTGTTTTCACCTAAGGCTGTCTGGGGCACAAGACCAGGCTGCATTGCTGTGGCATGGAAGAGACAATGGAGGACCCAAAGGATTGTAAAGAGGATATCCCCTCCTTCAATATGGTCACAGGGCAATGAGGCCTGCAGATAAGGCTCTGCCACTGCTCTGTTCTATGGGTGCTCCACCCCATTTCCCTTGGTTCACCCCAAATGTCTTCGGTCAACATGATGGCTCCCTGCAGGAAGACTGCATCTCCCTCCCTAATGTCAAGATATTTCTCCTACAGCATGCTTCCTTGCCCTTGTTTTGGTAAATTTGTGGTGTTTTAGATTTCAGAGGGCCCTCAGGGGGAGTGCACCCCAGCTGCCCACTTATCACAGCATACAGCTGTGTGACATACTCATGCACACTTACTACACTAATGCCCCCTTAGTGGTAAATTTTGCTTCCCTTGCCCATCTCACTTCTTCACTTTCCCATTGTACTTTCTGCGTTCAATTCCAAAATAAACACCTTGCATTCATTTTTGCTCTCATGGATCTTTTAAAGGAATCCAATATAAAAGAGTTGTTACTTTCAGATAACTCTGTAAGGTCTCAGAAGGCAGCACTTGGCACATGGACAGGGCATGATAGCAATTACAATGGTGGGGAGTGGGTATCTATGGGAGATGTACTGTTGGAAAACTTTTCAACTCAAGAGCACATATGAACCCCTTTTTAGTCAGTTTGAGAAAACTAGGAAGGAAAATTAAAAGGAAACAAGGCTTACCTATGCTATGCAGTCAGAGCACCTCTCAGTGGCAATAATAATTATTGTCAGAATAAAAGGACAATGAAAGCAGGGCTTGTTTTTTTGTTTTGTTTTGTTGTTGTTGTTTGTTCTACATATTCAAGTATCCAAAAGAGTGCCTGGCACATAAAAAGTTTCCAATAAATATGCATTGAATTAGTGAGTAAGTATGACTGCCTTAGCAGTGGAAGACAGATGAAGATTGGGAAAACAGAAATATTGCATTCACACATTTGTACATTTACATACGCACAAACTCAATGCATTACCTACACATATATGTACAAACACACAGAGACATTATGGAATGCAGAAACTTAACCTTGTGAGTGATACTTAAATGTAATATAATTTAAGCCTGTGGCCTCTCTTCACCTTTCAGGTGAATTCAATCTCAAATATAGACATACTTATCTATAATAATAAAGTTCCTAATAAATAAACATATTCTGTGCATTTCTCACAGGTAATTTGCAAGCCTTTTCTTAATGATTTTTAGATTTTATGTCATGTATAGTGCGAGAAAGGTTCAAAACACAAGACTTTTTAATAATCTCCCATTTTTTTTCTAGTATATTCAGCCATTACTTTTTACCTTTGCAGTTTTTAATTAGCTAGAATGTTTTGTATTATAAGGGGTGAGGCATGGATTCTCCTCTCCTAAGAAGTGTAGAGTCAGTTCCAACAATGTTTTGTGAATAATTCATCATATTACTGATTTCAAGGATAATCTTTTTATTGATTTTACTAAGCCCTCATTTGTATTTGGGTCTATTCTTGAGCTATCTGTTCTGTTCTATTGTGTTTTACAATTAGCTTTAAAATAATTTGTATCACTTTTTAATTTTTTTTTCTTTTGAGACAGGATCTCATTCTCTCATCCAGGCTGGAGCACAGTGGCATAATCATGCCTCACTGAAGCCTCAATCTCCCAGGCCCAAGCAATCCTCTCAATTCAGCCTCCAGAGTAACTGTACCACAGGTGCATGCCATCACACACAGCTAATTTATTTTATTTTTATTTTTTGGTAGATACACAGGCTGGTCTCAAACTCCTGGGATCAAGGCATCCTTCCACCTTGGTTTCCCAAAGTGCTGGGATTATAGGTATGAGCCACTGTGCCTGGATATATTGCTTTTTAGATTCCATAATTTAATAAAGCACTACATGTTGCTTCATGTTTTTCAAATTAATTCTCAAGTTCTTATGAGACTAAAGACAGAATGGTCTAGATTATAGCTGACTGACAAGGAAGGCAGAACAATGGTTATTGGCATATGTCCTGAAGCATCAGTCTGAGCATAACAGTAACTAACAAATCTCATTACCACTTATTCATAGGAAATCATTCCACCCAACCCATAAGGTCCCTGAGAATTTTAAGGTGTTCCATGGAACTGCACTCTCTCTGTATTCTGCAACTTTGACTTTTAAGCTCCTTTTCCCAAAGCATCTGTAACTACAGGACTTACTCAGCTCCTGCCTAAAATCTTCATTGTGTATTAGCCGTGAAGTATAAAATCGGACTTCTTTCAGGAAATCAACTACCTCCTCTTTTTTTCTGGTAAATTACTCAAATAAAACAAAATTACAAAAACTTTATTTCCCTATCTTTTCAGCAAACACACAATGGCTTATTTATAATCATTCTGATAATATCATTTTATAGTAATTATGTTGCAAATCATATACATGACATATTTCTGTATTCAAGTATTTTTTGAAATGTATATGAGTTCTGCTGCTGGTGACAAGAAACAAATATCACTTACAAATGAGAGATGTATTCAGCTACCTATGGCATATGAAATCTGCACATTTTTCTGTATTGCTGTGCTTCAGTGCTATCATTATATGCACACACAATGTTGACATAAATGTACGCACATAACATAATTCAACTTGTCTTTTCTTCATCTCTTATTTAATATGATCTAAGGCTTTAAATGACCTTGAAACCTATACATATTGGCATCAATACTCCAAAATTTGCTATCAAGATTATTCCCTGCTACTTTCCCTCTTTTTACTCCCCTCCCTCTCTCCTTGACTCTCTCTACGACATTCTCTTTGATCCCCTTTTCAAAATTCCAGCTCTGGAGAAAAAAATGTTAAAGCTTCTATATGTTTGACAAAACTATGGCGCAAAAATATTAAGATGTAAACAAGACAGTAGATGTTTCTGAGCCTTAATATTTCTAATAAAATCTGGAGGTGGGGCATTCTTGATTCCTTCTTGCCTTGTGTACCTTCAGCAGCTGCCTACTACTGTGCAGAATGAAGACTGGGATCTAATTCTAGCGGCTCTTCACAGCTGTTTAGTGTACCACTGGGTCAAAGGCAAATGGGTTAACAAACAAAGAAATGTATAACTCTGTCTGATCACAAAAAGTCCCACTCAGAAAAATAAGCAGTAGCTTCAATTTAGAAAATAGCAAAAGCATTAGGACCTGCAGACCTTTATAACCTCTACTATCCCTATTGCCATCAGTTCCATTTTGTTAGTCAGAAGCTATCTTCCAAAGAGAGTCACAGTTCCTCTGAGTTAGAAAGATCATTTCATTGTCACACTTGTTCAGTCCTCCCTAGAGCAGGAAGTGGTATAATATGTGTGTCCAAGCTTTAATATATTATTTTTTTCCTTTTATGATTTCAACCTGGACCTATGACTTCAGAGTCCACTGCTTTAACCATTAGTGCTTCTCTAGATCTTAAACCAGAAGCTATACATCTAATACTTAGTGAATGGCTGAGGTAAAATATATATGCTGCCATATTAGCAAGTATTTTTTATTTGACATAGTATAATCACAACCAGCATCAAATCAGAACCCATAAACCAATAAGTTATTTTGCTACTTGGCTATTAGCAGAATGATAAGGATGCTGAGGCGCATTTCTAGCAAAACCAATCTGAAGCTGAAGTTGCATTTAAAGGAAGTTCTCTCAGATTTAAAAAAAAAAAAAAAAAAGACACCAGATATATTAATGCCCTTTTTGGAAGATGAGTTCATCCTATCTAATATGCATTAGAAATAATCTACTCATTTGATAAAAGGTTTGCGAGGCATGAATAAAGGGCCAGGCTGCTTGTCTACAGCAGCAATTAACAGAATCACACAAAGCCCATTTCAGTGGCCTATTTTCTCAGGCCAGCCATCAGTGTAATTATCCACATTAGAGGAATTTTCTGATCTGGAGGAGAGGTTCACAAGTCAAAGGGATCTGAAGTTCACTCTGAGGAATTTAACTAACTGTTTGGTTTTAATAATTCCTCGTCAGATAATCTCTGAGGTATCAAAAGAAATCATTCCCTCTGCTCTTGATAAGGAATCATTTTTGTGCTGCATTGGCTTTGACACAAAGGTGATATCACAATGTCATTTCTGTGTTTTGAGGTAGCCTCTGTAAAGGAAATATATAAATCACATTCATTTCTTTTTTTTATGAGATAATATCTGTGTTGTCAAGTAAGTAAAAAAAATAGCAATAAGAAAATGTTGAATGATTTTCTTTCAGAGCAAAACTATACAGTTTTGTTCTTATATCCCATTATGATATATATCCCATTCATGATAGTAACAGACACATGATTTGTCTACAGTTTCCCATAATCACCTTCAAGAGATTCTTGATGTGCAATTATTCCTTTGGATCAATAGAGAATTAAGAAATAACAGACTCAAAAACATTTACACATTTAGGTTTAAAAAGTGCAGGAAGAAGAAAAAAAGTTAGCTTTTACTTGAGCTTTGAAAGGAAATGGAAAGAAGCTTAGACTGAAGGGCCCAGAACACCATTCAACCTCGTGGGAGGCAGTTAGCAGACTGTGGTGATGGGGTGGGACTTTTAAAACAAATGTTGCCTAAGACAATTCCAGCAGACATGCAAATTGCAATCTCGGTAAAGGGGGAATGATTTTTGTCCAAGTTATGAGCGTGAGCATGTACCAAACAGTGAAGCTCTTTGCACATACTTTTCATCAAGAAGATATATACTGAAAGGTAAACACATTGATTCACAGGTGTGCAAGGGCAATGTTACTAAAGCAACTCTCTCTTTTTCTTAGCCTTCAGGTCATTCTCTCACTATGAATCTCATTGTTGCCTCATAATATATTATACATAGCTAAGGGTGGGAAAGTCTATTTCATTCAAATAATATTTATGCATATAGGCATACACACACATTGCATGGCCTGACACATGGTTATTATGAAAAGCTATATCAGCCATATCTGTTTTTCTACCTAGCCAATTTGCTGATATGTATATGCATTCATCTATGTGTCTGCAAGTGTATGCATTATGTGCAGCTTTCCTGTTGATATCACCCCCCTCCTTTAGCATAATTATAGTGGCTCAGCATCAGTGAACACTGAAACTGCCCTTATTAAACTAGCAAAAGAGACCAATCTTTTCTTAGATTAGATGGTTAGATTTAGATGGGTTTTTTCTCAGGTATTTTAGATCAGCCATAGAAAAGTCTAACAGAGAGAAAGATTTTTCATTGTTCCTATTATATGTATAATGGAATGAAATATACTTGTGGCCAATTTCAACAGAGCTTGATTGGTATTTATGTAGGAGACACTGGCATGAAACTTTTCTGCTAACAATACACTAAGCGAGGTCTCAGCCCAACAGTTTAAATTCCTTGAAGTCAATGTGAAAATCTGATTCCCTAGAGCAACTGCACTTATATTTATTATGGAGAAAGGACACCCCCTACTCTCAACCACACGCCCACCCCCAGCTATATTTCAAGCACCATTGAGTTTCACAGTCTGAAAATTAACCAAAAGATTGAGAAAGAGTTGCTCAAATCTTTTTTTCCTCTTCATATTAGCCCAAAGGTGCCCTTTTAAAATGAAGTGAGGATGAGGAAATGGTGATGAGGGCAAGAAAGATAATAACGGATATCCATACATTGCTGAAATTATTCTGGTTAACATATCTAAGAGATATGGAGCAAAATGTAAGCTCCTGTACACAGCAAGTAGTTTATTTTGAGATAAAAATTTGTTCTGTCTTTGATTATCAGTAATAATTTATAGTGAAAGATAATAAAATTCAGTCACAGGCAAGGGAGTAAAAATTGTGTAGCTCTACAGAGCTGATGTTTTTTCAAAATGCCATTCCTAACACTGTTGTGTGTATCTGACAACAAACCAATATTATCCTCATGTTTACAAGGAAAAAGAATTCATGGAGAAGCATGGAACTCACATCTACATGCCACATGAGTGAAGAGAATCTAGATGGGCAGATAAACATATTCTTGACTTCCAAAGCCCATCTATTTTACTGAAACCTCAAATAATTTTTTGTTATAGTTCCTACAGTCAGATTTTCCCACTTACATGAAACCTAATGCAATCTGTTTCATTCACCAACAGACTCTGCTTACTTGGCCATTAGCATCTCTCCAATACACATCCACCCACCCACACACATGACATACAGAAGTAACTGGAACACTCTCTAATTATTTCAGCTACCCTGATGCCCAAGGCAGAGGACTTCAGGACTGATTCATTACTATTATTTTGCTGGAAAGAGAGGAGTAATGAGCACATCAGCCTTGCTGGAGTTCAACCAGTCATCAGTTCCAATGACCATGTTTCAATCTTACAGTATTTTTCAGATCTATCAAAATAAGGAATGTACTATGAATAATCATGTATTTTGGAATGCTGTGACTGTTCTTCTTCAATTTATTATTTAACAGTCATTTCTAGCAGGGTCATGTGGTTTACAAAAATCAAAGGACCAAGGAATACTTACATATTTATTTATAATGGCATCATGTGACACTTCTTGAGAGACACATTACAAGTATCTGTATGAACCAATAATACAGCTATGGTGAAACAGACTTACAGAGGATGATTGGTTCAAAAAGTGATAGCAGTAGAAAAGCAAGAGAAAACATGGATCAAACTTTATATATTATGATACAAAAAGAGTAATTACCTTTGCACCAAATTCATAGCATAGGCACTACTCTTAGATGCCTTAAAAATCAGAAGAAAAAATAACTAGTGGAAAAAATAAGTTGAGTGGATATGCAAGCATAGTCAACAATTCTCTCATAAGGAAAGGGAACTTTCATTTCCCTGCACGTTTATTTGCCATTGACTAGTTAAATCCATGGAAAGTAGATGCTGAGAAATATGAATAGGAGAAGAAAAAAATTACTTCAGAGGAATAGTGAATGTGCTTAAAATTGATGGCTGAGAGAATATCCATATCAACTTTCAAGTTCAGTGTGCTGGTCAGACTTGGTTTATCAAAGAGTCTTTTCTCTAGGGAAGATGTGTAGGTTCTTGAATTATACAGAAACTTAAGACCCCAAACTTTGTTCCTGGGTGTCTAGACTATATTATTGGTATCTGAACAACACCAGTATAATGCAAAAATGAATCCCAATAAGTAGCAATAACCCCTAAAGCTCCCATCTTATCATATTTAACTATCTTTATTTAAAAATGTCAAAGCCAAAGGTGATGCATTAATCTTTATAAGATGCATTAAGATGGAAGTAATATTCTTATGCTTAAACTTTATTTTTCTAATTAATAGTTTTATTAACTAGAAAGTATAGCTTTGATTCTAGTAACCATTTGGGTGGTCATTTAAAATAAACTAATACTAGTGTTCACCAGTAAATGTGTTTAGAAAACCTTATATTTCTCACCAGAAAGTGATCACTTTCACATGCTACCACTCTTGATCAAAGCCTACAATGTTTCTAGCTGGAAACAGAAAATTAAATATTTTTCTAATCGTTTTTCCTTTATGTGCCTATAAAGTGTTTGATCCATATTGGAAACAGTAATACAAAAACTTCTGACTTGCCTGGAATTCACCAGATCTTTCTTTTGTATAATCATCTGACTTCCCAGACATCTTTTATTGTAAAAATAAAACAAATAAAAATGTTTCACCTCGTACCATTACAAGCATGACGATCACCTGTGTACCTACCTTGCAAGGATGGCTGTTTGCTCTCTTAAGACTTTACATGATTTGTTTTATTTCATAGAACAAGCTTACTAAAATCGCTAAAAAATCAAATCAGTAAATTGCTACAAACATTATGGAAAAGCAGTTGCTAGCATATCATAAGTCCTAACACATTCCTACCATTTGGTTTAGTAACCCCACTTCTGGAAATTTTTATTCATGCACACTTCAAATACTTATCATGCATCAACCATGTACAACCACTGTGCTCTTTGCTAGTTTAACCAAATGAAGAAAACATGTCAGACAGGATTTCGACCCACATGTAGTTTGTTTTGAGGTAAAAACAATTAATTAAATAATCATAATAACAACTAAGATAATTCCAGCTCTGATTGGTTCTATGAAAGTAGATGCTCTGCTGCTTTGAGAAAACATAGTAAAGATTTGACTTAGCTCAAGATGTCAGAGGAGATATCCCTGAAGAAGTTATACTTGAATAACTGTCTGAAGGACAGTGGTAAAGTGTATGAAATGCCTGGTGAAAAGCCAGGAAGTTCAAAGGCCTAGAAGTAGAGAGGCATGAGGAGTACAAGACCCTTAGAGAAGGCCAGAGGGACTGGATCACAGAGAGGATGAGGTGAATGGGGCATAAAATAGGGCAAGAGAAACAGTTCAAAAGGAGGCATTGTTAAAGCGCTTGATTTTAGTCTAAGAGAACTGAGAAGTCTTTGGAGGTTTCTAAGCAAGGTGATGACACGGTCATATCTGTGTTTCTTACAGATCACTCTGAGTTTAGTATGGAGAATGAATTGGATTAAGACAGTAACATGTAAGACTAAAGATGTGAGGGGACAAGGACCTAAATCAGAATGTGTGCAAGGAGAGGAAAGGGACAGATTTTAGAGATATTTAGGATATAGTGTCAATAACAGTCTCTAGGTAGGCCATTATAGGAATAATATTATTCTAATTTTTCAACTGGATGCATGGTAGTACCAGTCATGAGATACAGAATGCTTATAAGGCTAGAGTGTCTGTGGGTGAGTGTGTATGTAGGGGGCCACTTATAAGTCATTTTGACTGTTGAAGATTGATTTGAGTCACTGAAAAGCTGATATCAAACGTACAGTCATGTATTCATAAAAGAGCCCTGGCCTAGAAAGAGAAATGTGAGTTATCAGTATACAGGTGGTAATTGAAGGCATAAGTTTGAGTAAGAGTTTATGAGAAAGACTATAAAATGAGGAAAAAGCCTAAACCTGAGCTCCTGCGTTTAAAGTTTTGTCAGAAGGAGACAATTCCGCTTGTAGGACAGAGAGATTATAGCTACAGAGATGCGAGGAAAAGCAGAAGTATATTTTCTATGTGTCAAAAGAAGAAAGGGGCTTGAAAAAGCCTAAAAAAGACTTATAGACCAAAAAAGAGAAAAGAAAAGAAAAGAAAAAGAAAAATACACATGAGTGGTAAATTTCTCATTAGCTATTTCAGTGGAATTCAGAAGATAGAGGGCACAAGAGAGAGACAGAGCTAGTGCCAGTTAGTAGATGGAGAGGCATTAGGTATTCAAGTGAGAATTTTTAGTTTTTATTGTGTATTTATTTATAATAGAGACTTTAAGTATACATTTAAAATCACTGGGAAGAGAAATACGAGAGAGAATTTGAGCACTCAACTGAGATCAAGGATAAGTAAGAAAAGGCAGGATATGGAAGGAGATAGGATTTATGGCATAAGCCAGAGCCTTCAACAGGTGAAGCAGCAACCCCTCTGCTAACTAGAATGGGGAGATGTGAGGCATGTTTTATTTGGTAAAAGCAGGAGTTACTGTCTATGGTAGCCAGGCAGTTCTTCACACAGATGTCAGTTCATACTTCTCGCTGGGCAGGGCTACCCAATCTGGAACTCCAGCACAACCACTATGCCCACAGATGACCACTTCAATCAGAGGCAACTCAGCATTTCTCCAAGGAGGGAATCCCAGAGTTAACCCACAACCCCTCTGTCACTGTAGCTGCAGTGGTACCACCCTAACAGCTCTAGGATTGGGAAAGAAATGAAGGGCCTAATCACTACACTGGCCCTTCAGCACATTGCAGCCACCATATGGAGAGGAGTTTAACCCCTCTTCCCTTGGAACCCTCAGCTCCCACTCCTCATTAAGTAGGGTCTTTGGCTCATGACCACAAAACAGTCATCCCCACTTATGGCTGACTATGATCACTGGTAGTGGCCCAGGGCCTCCCTGGGGAGGGGCTCCCAAAAACATCCAACAGCTGCTCTGCCATTGCCACAGGAGTGTTTCCATTCCTGCTACCCTCAGTCAGGGGAAGAAACAAAGATTCTGAGGGCTACACCCAAGCTTCCAGAATGCCACAGTCACCATATGGAAAGGAGACCAGTCTCTCTCCCTGGTGAGCCGTCGATCCACTGCTCTCCAACAAGCAGAGGCCCAAGCTCATACCAGCAATGCAGCTGTCCAACCCCACTGGCTGAACACTCCAAGTAACAGCAACTCTGTGGCTGTAAATGGAGCCTGCAGAAGCATATGAAAGCCCTTCTGCCACCATCTTTGCAGTGATGCTACCCCTGATGCCCTCAGACTGATGAAGATTCAAAGACAGTAAGTAAGTGCCTTAACCACACTTCAAACAAGCTGTAGTTGATCCAAAGAGAGAAGGCTAGTCTGTCTCCCACAAGTCCCACCCACTTACCAACCTCTTTACAAGGCAGAGAACCCCCAGCTTGGGTTCACAGTACAGATCCTCCATCCCAGGCTGATTGCACTGAGCAATTGCTGACTTGTATCTCTCTGGAGTACAAACTACAGGAGACAAGTAAAACACTCTTGGCCACAATCACTGCTGAGGTCCCTTCTGTTGTCTCAAAGTTGGCAAGGGAACATAAACCCTGGTATTACTCCAGAGCTGTGGTGGGCATTCCAGGAGAGCCTAGCCATGATCTACAGGCAGCACTCAAGTGGGAGAGAAGCCTACACTTTCAGAGTATTCACAGAGAGCACAGCTGCAACTGTGAGGAAATATAGGAGAGGTGTACAACTGAGCAAGGACCTATCAACTCACCACTATGCCAAAATACCACCTACTGGATCACATCCCAAAGCTTCAACATCAAAAATATCTGTTAACATACCGCCATGTGAAAACAAGAATTCAGCTACTAACAAAGACCCTGCACAAAACCTCTGCCCTGTGAAAACATCCAGGAAAGAAGTTTATTGACTGTACTCAATCTATATTGCAGTTAAATCTATCCATCTGTAGAGATGATGAAGAACCAATGCAAGAACTCAGGAAACTCAAATGGCCAGAGTGTCTTATGTCCTTCTAACAACTGCACTAGTTCTCCAACAAGTGTTCTTAACCAGGCTAAGTTGGCTAAAATGGCAGAAATACAATTCAGAATATAGATAGGAACAAAGATCATAGAGATTCAGGAGAATAGCAAAACCCAATCCAAGGAAACTAAGAATCACAATAAAATGATACAGGAGCTGACAGGCAAAATAGCCAGTATATATACAGTTTTGGATATGATAGATCTAAAAAATACACTACAAATATTTGACAGTGCAGTTGGAAGTCTTAACACTGGAATAGACCAAGTTGAGGAAAGAATCTTGGAACTTGAAGACTGAAATAAGACAGTTAGACAAAAATAAAGAAAAAAGAATTAAAAGGAACAAACAAAACTTGTAAGAAATATGGGATTATGTAAAGAGGCCAAATCTACAAATCATTGATATTCCTGAAAAGGACAGAGAAAACAAGTTAGAAAACATATTTCAAGTTATCACCCATGAAAACTTCTCCAACCTCACTAGAGAGGCCAACAATCAAATTCAGGAAATACAGAGAATGCTTACAGCATCCTATACAAGATTATCCCTAAGACGCATAATCATTAGATTCTTTAAGGTCGAAATGAAAGAAAAAAGTTAAAGGCAGCCAGAGATAAAGGTCAGGTCATCTACAAAGAAAAGATCATCAAACTAACAGCAGACTTTCAGCAGAAATACTACAAGCCAGAAAATATTGGGAGCCTATATTCAACATTTTTAAGAAAAGAAATTACAAGCAATATTTTTGTATCCAGCCCAACTAAACTTCATAAGCAATGAGAAATAAGATCTTTTTTCAGACAAGCAAATGTTGAGAAAATTTGTAACCACCACTCCTGCCTTACAAGAGCTCCTTACAAGCAGTGAATATGAAAAGGAAAGAATGTTACCAGCCAGTACAAAAACATGCTGAAGAACACAGATCAGCAACACTATAAAGCAACCACACAAACAAGTATGCATAATAACCAGCTAACATCATGATGACAGATCAAATTCACACAAATCACTACTAACATTGAATGTAAATGGGCTAAATACCCCAATTAAAAGGCATGGAGTGGCAAGATGGTCAAAGAACCAAAACCCAATGCTATGCTGTCTTCAAGAGACCCATCATACATGCAATGACACTCATAGGCTCAAAATAAAGTGATGAAGAAAACTCTACCAAACAAAGATAAAAGCAAAAAGCAGAGGTTGCACTCCTAATTTCAGACAAAACAGACTTTAAACCAACAAAGATCAAAAAAGACAAAGAAGTGCATTGTATATAATAGTAAAGTGTTCAATTCAACAAGAAGATCTAATTATCTTAAATATATACACACATAACACAAGTGCACTTAGATTCATTAAGCAAGTTCTTAGAGACCTTCAAAGACAGACTCCCATAAAATAATTGTGGAAAACATCAATACTTCACTGACAGTATTAGATCATCTAGGCAGATAATTAACAAAGGTATTCAGCACCTGAACTCAGTACTGGATCAAATGGATCTGACAGACATCTACAGAACTCTCCACCCCAAAACAAAAGAATATACATTCTTCTCAATGCCACACGGCACATACTCGAAAATAGACCACACAATGGAACATAAAATAATCCTTAGCAAATACAAAAGAACTGAAATCATACCAATCACTTTCTTGAACCACAGCACAATAAAATTAGAAATCAAGGCCAAAAAATTGCTCATCAAAGAAAATTGCTCAAAAAACCATATGTTGTCATGTAAATTAAATAACCTGCTCCTGAATGACTTTTGGGTAAATAATAAAATTAAGGCATAAATCAAAAAGTTTTTTGAAAATAATGAGAATAAATATTAAAACATACCAGAATCTCTGTGACACAACTAAGGCAGTGTTAAAAGGGAAACTTATAGCACTAAACATCCATAAAATATAACTGGAAATATTTCAATTTACCGACCTAACATCACAACTAAAAGAACTAGAAAACCAAGAGCAAACCAACTGCAAACCTAGCAGAAGACAAGAAATAACCAAAATCAGAGCTGAACTGAAGGAAACTGAAACACAAAAAAATTCAAAAGATCAACAAATCCAGATGATGATCTGTTGAAAAACTTAATAACATAAATAGACTGCTAGCTAGACTAATACAGAAGAAGAGCAGAAAAGAAAAAAGAGCAGATCCAAAGAAAAACAATTAGAAATGATAAAGGGGATATTAGTATTAACCCCACAAAAATACAAATAACCATCAGCACACATTATAAACACCTCTATGCACATAAACTAGAAAATCTAGAAGAAATGGATAAATTCCTGGATGCAAGCATCTTCCCAAGACTGAAACAGGAAAAAACTAAATCCCTGAACAGACCAATAATTGAGGTCCAAAATTGAATCTGCAATATATAACCTACCAAAAAAAAAAAAAAAGGACAGGTCCAGGACAAGAGGACTCACAACCAGATTCTAACAGATGAACAGGAGAAGCTGGTACCTTTCCTGTTGAAACTAGTCCCCAAAAAATTGAGAAGGAGGGACTCTTCTCTAACTCATTCTATGAGTCCAGTGTCATCCTGATATCAAAACCTGGCAGAGATACAGACAAAAAAAGAAAACTTCAGGCTAATATATTTAATGAATATCGAGGTAAAATCTCCCAGTACAATATTGGCAAACCAAGTCCAGCAGCACACCAAAATGTCATCCACCCCAATCAAGTATGCTTTATTCCTGGTATGCAAGGTTGTTTCAACATACACAAATCACTAAACATGATTCATCATAAAAACCCAGAAGGAAGGATGAAGATCACATGATTATCTCAAGAGACGCAGAAAAAGCTTTAAATAACATTCAATATCCATTCACATTAAAAACTTTCAATAAACTAGTTATTGAAGGAACATACCTCAAAATAATAAGAGCCGTCTATGACAAACCCACAGCCAACATCTACTGAATGGGCAAAAGCTAGACACCTTCCTCTTGAAAACTGACACAAGACAAGGATGCCCTCTCTCACCACTCCTATTCAACATAATATTAGAAGTCCTGGGCTGGGTGCAGTGCCTCACACCTGTAATCTCAGCACTTTGGGAGGCCGAGGTAGGCAAATCATGAGGTCAGGAGTTCAAGACCATCCTGACCAACATGGTGAAACCCTGTCTCTACTAAAAATACAAAAATTGGCAGGGAGTGGTGGTGTGTACCTGTAATCTCAGCTACTAGGAGGCCAAGGAAGGAGAACTGCTTGAACCTGGGAGGTGGAGGTTGCAGCAAGCTGAGACTGTGCCACTGTACTTCAACCTGGGTGGGAAATGAAAGGCCATCTCAAAAAAAAAAAGAAAGAAAAAAAAGTCTTGGCCAGAACAATCAGGCAATAGAAATAAATAAAGGGCATTCAAATAGTCAAACTATCCCTATTTACAAACAACATGAAACTATACCTAGAAAATCCCACAATCTCAGCCCGACAGCTCCTTTAGCTGACAGACAACTTCAGCAAAGTGTCAGGAAACAAAATCAATGTACAAAAATAACTAACATTTCCTTATATCTACAACAGTCAAGCTAAAAACCAAGTCAGGAATGTAATACCATTCAGAATTATCACAGAAAAATAAAATACCTACGAATACAGCTAACCAGAGGTGAAAGATATCTACAATGAAAACTACAAAAAATCAGAGATGACACAAACAAATGGAAAAATATTCCATGCTTATGAGTAGGAAGAATTAACATCACTTAAATGCTCATACTGCCCAAAGCAATTCATACATTCAATGCTATTCCTATCAAACTACCAATGACATTCCTCACAGTACTAGAAAAAAAAAAAAAACTATTTTAAAATTCCTATGGAACCAAAAAGAATCTGAATAGCTGAGACAATTCTAATACAAAAGAACAAAGCTGGAAAGAGGCATCACATTACCTGACTTCAAACTGTACTACAGGGCTGCAGTAACCCAAACAGCATGATACAGGTACAGAAACAGACATATGGACCAACGGAACAAAATAGAGAGCCCAGAAATAAGGCCTCACACCTACAATCATCTGATCTTTGACACAGCTGACAAAAACAAGCAAAGGGGAAAGTATACCCTATCCAACAAATGGTGCTGGGATAACTGGCTAGCCATATGCAGAAGATTAAAACTGGATCCCTTCCTTACATCGGATACAAAAAGAAATTCAAGATGGGTTAAAGACTGAAATGTAAAACCCAAAACTATAAAAACCCTGGAAGACAACCTAGGCAATACCATTCCGGACATGAGAATGGGCAAAGATGTCATGCCGGTGATCCCAAAAGCAATAGCAACAAAAGCAAAAGTTGACAGATCGGATTTAACTAAAGAGCTTTTGCACAGAAAAAGAAACTATCAATAGAGTAAACAGACAACCTGCAGAGTGAGAGAAAATATTTGCAAACTATGAATCCAACAAAACTCTAGTATCTAACATTTATAAGAAACTTAAGCAAATTTACAAGAAAAAAAAAACCCATTAAAAAGTGGGCAAAGGACATGAACAAACACTTTGCAAAAGAAGACATACTTGCAGCCAACAAGCATATGAAAAACAGCTCAATCACTGATAATTAGTGAAATGCAAATCGAAACCACAATGAGATAACATCTCATATCAGTCAGAATTAAAAAGTCAAACAATAACTCACCACAATATTGTGGTGTTATTAAAAAAAAAACTCAAAAAATAGTATTTGGTGAGGTTGTGGAGAAAAGGGAACACTTATATATTGTTAGTGTGGGTGCAAATTAGTTTAACCATTGTGGAAAGTAGTGTGGTGATTCCTCAGAGAGCTAAATACAATAATACCATTCAATCCAGTAATTCCATTACTAGGTATATACTCAAAGGAATATACATCATTTACATCATTCTACTATAAAGACACATCCATGTGTATGCTCACTGAAGCACTATTCACAATAGCAAAGACGTAGAATCCACCCAAATTCCCACCAATGGTAGACTGAATAAAGAAAATGTGGTATATATGCACCATGGAATACAGTGAAGCCATAAAAAAATGAGATCCCATCTTTTGCAGGAGCATAGATGGAGCTGGAGGCCATTATCCTTAGCAAATGCAGGAACAAAAACTCAAATACCACATATTCTCACTTATAAGTGGGAACTAAATTATGAGAACATATGGATACATACAGAGGAACAACAGATACTGGGACCTACTTGAGTGTGAAGGGTGGAAGGAAGGTGAGAAAAAATAACTAATGCATAATAGGCTTAATACCTGGGTGCTGAAATAATCTCTCCAACAAACCCTCATGACATGGGTTTATCTCCATAAAAAACCTGCAAATGTGCCCATAAACTTAAAATACAAGCTTAAAAACTTCTTTTAGCTCTAATTCTCTCATTCTTGAAGTATTTCAGGTGCAGCTTTTGCTAAATGAAAATTAATGTTCACCTGTATGTAAAGTTATCATTTCAGATTTAATTTCTACATATTTATGGTAGGATAACTTTTTGATTTGGCTCAAATAACATTCTTGGCAAACAAGAACATGTATACTGTCTTGGTTGTCCTTATTGGGCTTAGGATAATCAAACCCTCCAACACAATATCATTCTGTAAAATTATTGTCTGAAAATATAAGTATTCCTATTTATTTATGGTGACTTTTCTAGTGCTAATATATACTCAGCTCAAATCCTGACCTTCCTTAAGCATCTGACTTTATTTCTGTTTAACCTCTCTGAGAACAAAAGTTTCAGAGATCAAGAATATTTGTAGGAAAAAAATAGGAAGAGAGGAGGAATTACTAATGACACAAGAAATTCTAGATGAAACTAATGACAAGCAGCTTGTGGTTTTCTCAGAAATTTTATTATCTAATTAAGGCATCATTTGGGTAAGAGAATGACAGCAATATCCCATTTTACTACTAAGGGAATAAATTGAATTTGTGTCAATACAAGCATTAAAATGAGAATCTGAATAAAAATAGTACAATTTAAAAGAAAATATTTACAGCTGGGATGCAGCAGTTCTAAATTCAAAAATTTATAAATCTGCAAAAAATTAATAGTGTGGCAATAAACATTTAATATACAGAGGCCTAGAGAGATCCAAGATGGCCGATTAACAACAGCTCAGGATTGTAGCTCCCAGTGAAAGCGCAGAGAGCGAGTGGACGCCGCACTTTCAGACGAATTTTTGTTGCCCACAGACTAGGAGATTCCCGGCGGAGGAGCCACA